>JAEQBH010008854.1:0-113044 GCA_016808115.1 Tetrastigma voinierianum | reverse complement strand
GGCTCGATTATGTTTACTAAAGTACGAACTATTCCTATAAGTTGTTGAATCAATCTTGGACTCCTTAATAATATTCTTTTAATATTTTAAATTTTTATAATATTAATTAATTTCAAATATAAAAAATGAATTTTTTTATTAATCATCGTTACAAATTTGGCACAAATTTGTGACGAATTATAAATCAGTTAGCAACTTTGTGACGGAATTTTTATTCCGTTTCACAAAATAGTGACGGAACAACAATTCCATCACAATTTTCTAACCGACTTGCACCATTTTGTGACCCCATATCTATTTTTTTAAAAAAATTCATTTTATATTTTTAATTAGATAGAAACTATTTTAAAATATTCTAATGTTTGGAAAATATTATAAACTATTTAAACTTTATTATTAATTATATGTAGTGCTATTTTGTGTAATTGCTTTTTTAATTTTTTAAAATTTGTGATATTTCAATATTTTAATTGTATGTATACTTGTACGACTATACAGTCATAAAAACAATAAAATTAATAAATAATTTATATCATGCTACACATGTTACAAAATTTGACATTATTAAAATTTGTGATATTTGAAAATAAATTCTTATTTTTTCCACCATCTAGGGCATAGCTAATTAAAGCAATTTGTTTAAATCCATATATTCGAATAGGCTCTGATTATGTTTTACTAAAGTACGAACTATTCTATAAGTTGTTGAATCAATCTTGGACTCTTAATAATATTCTTTAATATTTTTAAATTTTTATAATACAATTAATTTCAAATATAAAAATGAATTTTTTAATAACTGTCAATACAACCGCTACCGACCCAACCTTAATCGCGGACTCCACTAGGGAATGGAAGGCATGAGGCCACCGAAACCTGTAGCAAGCCTTATTGGAAATATTCATGCCGACTATCATACGATCAAATTCGACTATATATCCACATACATATATAAATAATACGCCGCATGCCAAACATCAATGCAGCAATAAAGTCCCATCCACTGCTGCCACCGCCATCAGCACAAAATCCCAACAGACTATCCGAATTACAAAAACATACTAATATTCCAAAGTACTCGCAGTTGACACTCAGATTAAATAGACAAAGATTAATAATATCATAATAAAGTACATAACCGCCGTGAAGGAAAGAATCTCGCCAAGTTATCAAGGGTCCTGAGAAGTTATGACCACAAGACTTAAAAATAACAGACAAATACCTCTAGAGTGAGTTAATATCATATAACGTATACCACCTCTACAACTAACAAGTTATACATATAGAATTTCAATATAATATATATATATATATCATATCGAGACTATATAACAATACACTCACATATGTATGCATGCACACATCAGGTTTCATATCATCACATAATCATCACAATAATCGGTGAACTCAGCAGGACCCTATACTCCAATACTACAGCCATACGGGCCTTCAACCAATGTGACCCAAGGTCCCGAGAGGCAAGTCAATTCAGGTCCTAACTCAATCGACACTCAATCCCATGAACTATAGTCGGCGCCGAGAGACGGCTCACCGTGGTCCTAACTCCGCAATTTAACATATCATACTCTAGTAGCGCGCCAGAAAGAACGCCAAACTGTGTGGATCTACTCTCCCAGATCCCTAGAGAAACGCCGACTCAGAACTCATGTCCATAACCATAAAACCTATAATATAACTCCTGACGACACTGTGTGCGCACTTGGCCCGATAACCCATTAGGTGGTATGTCCCGCTATAGTCTCATTACGCTATTCCCAAATACAATGCACAACAATATCACACCCAACAATACACACTTCACATCCATCATCATGACAAGCCTCATATTTTACATAGCTTCTCTATAACAACCAAATAATTTAATTACCATAGTAAATACACCAATAGTAATAATCATGTCGTGATGATGGGTGGCCTAATATAAATGCTATGCAATGCATGCAGATGATGTCATAAATATAAGGATATCAACTCACAGACCGGTCTCAGAGCCGCTCTACGCTCAGCCGCTTCGGCGTAGCCGGCTGACAATCTAGAATAGAAAAGACATAATCACATCAAGATTGAGGTTTGCTTAACTTAGACTCGACCAGACACCACAGCTAGACCAGATAAAGCACATCTAAATTTCATCGAAAATTCTACATCCTCCTAAAACTGACTTAACTCCCAGAAACAAGTCCGTAATCCAATACTCAATATACATGTGAATCAACACCGAATGCCATTAATAACCACAATTTTTATTGCCCGACTTTTCTCAATCCATCAAATCAACAATTGTATTCGAATATACACAATCAACTCCATTAACTACTCTGACTATACAATACAAGTAACTAATTCGAACTTAGTCCTAAAATACGTGGATTATATTCAACATACATTATCAACAATTAAAATCGACATCTGACAATTACACGACAGAGTTCCCACACATTTCGTATAGATTCTTTAATAAGCTCGACGCGTGAAACCCATCACACCGCTCTTAAACTACTAATCTGGACGAATCTTCCGTCCGGCACGCTTCCCGAGTCCACTGGCCGATCTGGCCTAAAATCTGAGGGTTGCCTAATTTGATTCCAAGGACACCCACGCGAAGCCCAAAGCTCAAGGGACCCAAAAGGTGATCGTTCGCCAGAGGATTCCATCAGAGGGTCAATCGTCCCGGACAAATTCCTCAACTCAAAGATCCCACCCTTCGCTCACCCAAGAAAACGATCTTGGAATGTCGATCAAGGATGGATCCCCAAGCTCTCGGGGCGAGGAGTTCGTATCTGTGCCTGCTTGGGGCTGAGGGTGGTCTTAAATGGTCGCAACATCACAAGAAGAAGGGGCTTATGAGAGCCTTATGCTGGATTCCTGGGCTGAGACTCGCAGTCGCGGAACCGGCTAACAAGGGTGGTCGAGATGGGATTACTCTTTTCCTGCCTGATCACAGACGCTGGTCTGGACCCCACTCGAATGGCGCCTATAGGGCGGCGCAATGAGAGTGCTCAGAGAGAGAGAAGGTGGGAGGCTGAGATGGTAATTTGGTAAAGTTGCCAAATTTCCTTTTTCTCTCCTCTAAACTTAACCCATACAATTAAGTCCCTAATTACACTTGATTAAAATTCCTTATCTAATTAAAAATCCCAACAATATAAAATATATATATCACAATTAATAATGCATAATGATAATTATTTGATAATTTGTAGGTCAAAATAACATATTATGTCCAAATAACTCTTTAGGATTAATAAAATATATAATGCCTACGAAAAATTGATCACAATTCAATTTAAACACATCATCAAATTACGTATTACATCTTCCTCCTTAAGAAAATTCGCCTCGAATTTAGGAATACGAAAATATACCTATCACCTGAACAAGTACGGGTATGACCGTCGCATTCTTGCTCTGATTCTAAGCACTTTCTTCATCGAATGATTCTGCCATAGGACCTTGACCATCGGAATGACTTTCGATCGGAGTTGGCAAGAACCTGAGTATCCATAATAGCTACAGGTCGCTCCTCATACGATAAATCCTCACCAGACTTCTACTTCTCGGGCTCAGAGCACATGTGAAGGATCTACACATATTTCTCAAAGATAGATATGTTGAAGATCGAATGAATATCATAAATTAGGTGGTAACTCATTTCTGTGAGGCTACATCTCAACTCTATCCACAATCTCAAATGGTCCTTAACGCAGCAGGTGCTACTTCCTTCGCCAAATCTCATCACGCCGTGACGGAAACTCTTCAAATACATATCACCTACACTCAACCCACATGTTTTCTCAGTCTCGTGATAGTTTTCCGTCACTGAAATGTCCTCAACCTGCTCGAATGATAGAATCTTTCTAAGTGATTTGAACTAACGTGACCTGCTAAATTTTCACCAACTCTTCCCAAAGAAATCATGATCACACTTCTCACATACAATGCCCGTAAGGCCACATACCGATACTAGCATGATAATCTATTGCGGTAGCTAACTCCACCAAAGGTAAATGCCAATCCCATTGCCCCAAAATCCATTACTTAATATCCTTAACATGTCTTCCAATGTTCGACAGTTCTCTCGCATCGCCCATCCGTCCGAGGGTGAAAAGTCGGTATAAAGTCCAATCGAGTACCAAGCTCCTCATGAAGCTTCCGCCAAAAACCCGAAGTGAATCAGCCCTCTGGTTTAATACAATAGAAACTGAATCCCATGGAAGACTAATAATCCTCTCAATATACACTCCTAAAGATACCGTTACGTAAAAGTCGCCTTCATTGTAAGAAGTGTGCCGACTGGGTCATTCGTCACTATCACTCCAAATGGAATCACCTCGAAGTCTCGAGGTAACCCACCACAAAGTCCATGGTAATATTCTCCCATTTCCACTCTGGAATGGGGAGTGGCTGCAACAACCCAAACGACTTCTGATGCTCAAGTTTGACCTGCTGGTAAGTCAAACACTTGGATACAAACTCCGCTACATCCTTCTTCATACCACTCCACCAATAGTTACCCTTAAGATCATGATACATCTTAGTGAACCGGATGAATACTAAGTCGTGATGGTGAGCCTCTCTTTCCATAATCTCTCTTCTAAGTCCATCAACATCGTGACGCACAACCTTAGTACCCAATCTCAACGTACATCATCCCCAATCACAAATACATTTGCCCGACCGAACCCTCATCCATAATCTTCATCAACTCGTGGGTCTCTCGCGATCGAAATGATTTCACTCGCCCATCGAACTGATTTGACTCAAATGTGCTAAAGTGCTCCGCACTCCAACACTTAGTCAGAACCCTCGATCATACAATTCATAACTCCCTAGTTAATTGTCGCTCGCACTAACATGAGACTCGCTCTCGATGATTTCCTACTCAAAGCATCCACAACACATTAGTTTTGCCCAAGTGGATAATGAATCGTAATCATAGTCTTTAAGCACCCAGCCCATCTTCTGGCTCTAAATTTAAATTCTCACGTAGTAAAATATATTTTAAACTCTTGATCCGTGAAGATCTCACACGTCTCGCCATACAGGTAATGTCTCCAGATCTTCAATGCAAAAATCACAGCCGCCATCTCCAAGTCATGAGTAGCACTTCGCCGCGCTCTTCACGCTTAGAAGCATAAGGCACCACCTTACCGTGGCCGTGCATCAATACACACCCTAATCCGACTCTGAAGCTCATCACACTGTGATAACCTCCTCGTGCTGCAAGGTAATGCTGATCAAGCAGAGGTCAAATAACTTCAACTTGAAAACTCGCTCTCATTAAGCCTCCGCGTGAAGGATCCCGACCGATAACCTCATGAACCCGAGGGGAGCCTCCCGCACTCCAAATTACACGTAAACTTTTCCTTAAACCTGCCAAATAAAATCCATTGAGCGAACCCTTTACAATCCTTAACATATCTTTAGAAAATAATGCTAGTTTAAGTGATAAATTTTTTTCTTTTCTTTTCTTTGTTTTCAAACACCGGGATTTTTCAGAAAATGCCAGCTTCCTCTCGTTTTCTGACTTTCCAACTTTACAAAACCCGATAAAAGCATTTTAAAAAACACTTATAAACTTCAATTTTATACTTCCATATTAGGACTCTCGCCCACAACCCAATCAACACAATATACATACATTTGTTTACTTCAAATCATCAAAACATTCAAACCCTATTAAATCTATGCACATTTTTATCAAAACATTTTGGGCTTGAGTCGGACTCTGCTTCGACCGCCTACGTACTCGCTCCACCGAGGATCAAAGCCCACGTAGTTCCTTTTTCAACTTTATACATATACATATACGCATAACAAAAAGATCAACATGAACACAAGTAAATTATATAGAGTGCAGCACAAATCGCCAGCCTGCCTCATCAATGGCTCGACTCACGCATTGTGAGTGACCCCCATCTACAAGCATTCGTCTTGGGTCCCGAAAATGTTTTGAAACATATAGAAAAGAATGAGCCAAAGGAGCCCAGTTGAGTGTACATTTTCATTAAATAACATTTTCAAGATATACCAAAATAATACATACTTATCCAACTAGTATTTATACCTTAAATACTTATGCCTTAAACTCTCTTTCAATAAATACTTATACCATTAAAAATCATCTCTATGCTTTGAAACATTTATGCCTTAAACTTCCTTTCACAATACTATACATTTAAAATCCATTTATGCTTTGAAACATTATACTCTTAAACTTTCTTTCAATAAATACTATACATTTAAAATCCATTTATGCTTTGAAACATTTATACCTTAAACTTTATTTCACAAAACTATACATTTAAAAATCCATTTATACCTTAAACTTTCTTTTCTTTCTTTCTTTCCTTCCTGATGGAACCTGCGAAATAAACACACCTAACAGCTTCCGGTATTGGATTGAGGGACAGGCCACATCTCCAAGCCATAACCATGCTGCTGGAGAAACTCACGCTTTGCATGTGGTTCAACATAGCACCTTATCACGTGTAAGGATATTACTCTAGACACCTTAATTCTCCTCGCTTAGTAACCTATAACTTTACCCTCTAAATCCTTACACGCTTAAGGTACCTCTCGGCCGATATCAAATATAACAGCCATATGGGGTTAGGTAACCATCAAGAAACATTTATCAAAATACATTTATAAATCCATTTAAATCCTTACTTTATCATGAAAACTCATATATATATGCAAATATGTTACATGCATTCTTTTTACACGTTTTTTAAACCTCTTATAATGCCTAACATATGCATACATATATAATTTAAGATAAATATATATATATATATATTGATGCAAGGTAAACATGTACATTAAATTTTTCATTTACATCAAAACTTTTCATTTAGGCAATATAAACATTTACATTAAACTTTTCATTTTAACATCAAAATAATCTACTTTAAAACTCAATTCTGTAAAACATCATTTTTACACTCGCGCTCACCGCTTCAATCCCGCTTTTTGCTTCGCATTTGAGTTCCCTGCTCCCGTCCGATAGTCCTTTTCACATTTTCCAAGAAAATCACAATTACACATTAACCATAATTTCCATTTAATCCACCATAAACACTCATTCATATATTCTTATTCCTCTAGGAATCTATTTTACTTAGGAATTGAATCAACTTAATCGATTCTATCCAAATCCAAAGGGCATTTTCATGCCAACTAGTCATTTTACCGATTTAGTGGGGACAGTTTGTATTACTCATTTTCCGGAGGTCTTGACTTCACATTTCCACACTATGTCCTTTTATACCATTTATTATAAAAGTATGGTTCTATCTCCAATTGAATCACCCAATTCCGGAGCAATCAAACCTACTTTACCGCCCAAACAACTCATTAATCTATGTTAAAAAAACTGAACCGCACGGCTTGCACATGGTCCTACTTTGAGTAAATTTTTAGGCCAATGAGATCAGAATCTATGATAATTTCTTCTTATGTTTTTGCCCTCCTTCAAGTCTATTTCCTGATGTAGCCACTCACCACTAAATCGGATCAAAATTATGCTTATATTAAAATAATAAAACTGGTCAAAACAGAACAGACATCAGATCGTAGGATCACGCCTCAAAATCGACCAAAATGTGTTTCTTCCATTTTCCTTTTTTTCTTTCTATTTAAACACTTAACTGACATAATATACTCCATTTCAACATAACACACACACCACTATCAAATCCCAACCTCTTACTCACTTGATTTTGTCAAAAACCCTAAATCCTAAACCATGGTTTGGGACCGATATTTGTACCCAAGACTAATAAACTCTTAATAATACCACTTTAATATCCATACTGAATTTAAGACATTAAACATGGAAAACATCAAACCCTAACTTTCTCCCACCATGAAAACTTACTTGTTTCTGAGTTTTTGCTCCTCTCCTGATTACCAATTTCTGAAGATCCCTTGAAAGCTTGAAAAACAAAGAAAACTCACTCCCCAACCTTGATTTCCTTTCTTCCTCTTTCTCCTTTCTCCTTTCTTTTCTCTCTTTCTCCTTTTCTCTCCTTCTCATACGTGATCTCCTATTTGGAGACTTAAACCCACTCTTGCTTAAATTCCAACTTTCCAAAATTACCCCATGTCAAAAGAATCTTGAATTGTTAATGAAAGTGAATTCTCACCTCAACTGATGCCTCATAGTCCATTTTTATGAGACCAAGTCATTTACCCATTATTTAAATCATAACTTAGCCATTAAGAAAGATTTGATTGGCTAAAGTACAATTAAATATCTCCATTATAGCAGATTTTATCTCCGTTTCGCTTTTGTATCAAGTTTTTATATCGATTATATGTCAAAATATTCTATGTCGTTTATATTTAAATTTGAAACATAAAAATATTTTAACTAATCCTTCATGTTGAATTTCAGCTCTTCAAATCACCGAAATCGAATTTAAAATCATTAAAATCTAATCCCGACAATAGCGCATTATTACCCGGGACCACGCTCTCTGATCACCTCGAAACTATCCAAACGGACTCCGCTTCACTTTATTTCAGTTTCAGACTCTATGATTATTTCCGACATTTTCGTATTTTCTACTTCAATTTCGAAAAAAATATCAAGCAGCTCCAAATTTCAAATCCTAAATCACTATTCACTTAAATCTCCAATTCTTCTAAATATCAGCCTGAAGTCATAGGAACTGGGAAATTTCTTAAAATTTTCAGAAACCCTCCATCCGATAAAATAAGAAAATCACTATTCCTTAGGGCACCCCGACACAATTTTGGGGTGCCTTTCTAATTCACGCCCAAATGACGCCCTGAGCGTTTAAATTTAATCTACCCTCATTTCTATCATCAGACTCTAATCAAAGCCTAAAACTACTATTATAACATTCAATCAATTGGGGTTTTATAATCACCCCTCCTTATAAAAATTATCCTCAAAATTAAAAACATCTTCAGAAGAGATGGGAATAATACTTTCTCTTCATCCCGTCTCTTCCCTTTCATGCTCCCATGTAGCCTTCCTCATCAGATGACTCCTCCACAATACCTTCTCAATTGTTTTAATAGTCTTGTGGTGCGTGAACTTACTCGACCACGAGGATCCGTGACTGCCTTCTTCAGATAGTCAATTCCTCCCCGTATTTCAATCGGCTGCTTTGTCAATACATGCAGAAGGGTCCACACACATGGATCATAGAAACATGAAACATCAGGACGCGACGAGGTCATGGCAATTCCAATCGATATGCCACCTCCCCAATCCTCTAAAACACCAGATGGTCCAATATACCGTGGACTCCGCCTTTCCACGTTTCCCAAATCTTAGTACGCCTTCCATGTAAACTCTCAAAAGTACCTATATCCTCACCAAGCGATTATTCGTGATAACTTTTCACGTCTTGTGAAATTTTCTAAATTGTCCTTCTAACTCGACTATCAAGGTAAGTCACTCTGGACAATTCTTTCTCCCGACCTACATACTCTTCACCTACTCCTCATCCCAACATACCGAGTTCGACATTTCCTGGGTCCATAAAGAGCCTCATAAGGAGCCATACTAATATCGGCAGATAATCATATTATATAACTCCACAGAGTGCTCCCTTGGGTATGATACATCTTTGTACTTCCCAGACGATAGCATGTTGTGGCTGAATGGGCTTCCTCCATAATCTCTCTCCTCACATCACCTACATCCGGTGACATTGATGTTCCCCAGCCCCACGACCACGGTACCATCCTCTCCGCATAAATCTCGCGTTCGTGACCTACTTCACCTCTCAACTTCACGACCAGGATCCCGACCAAAATTCCTCTAATCCCGTTTATCACAAGACGCACTCCGAATGTGGCTAACAATGCTCCCGAACTGGCTGGCCTGGCCTCACACCCATGACCTCGCCCTATGAGTCGAGGAAGATGCACGACCCTCAAGTGCGATATGGAACCCATGGGTTCCCACAAGAGACCGCTATCACGCTGTCACTTTACAGGATGATATTCACGGTAATGCCCATAACCTGACCGCTCAATCCATCTCCTTCTCATGTTCGGGCCTTCCTTCGCGAAATAGATACTGCAAGCTCTTACGATCCGTAAAACCTGCGCTGTGTACCCATATAAATAATGCCTCCATATCCGCAAGGCAAATACTAGGGCTGCTAGCTCAAGGTCGTGTGTAGGAAAATTGCCTGGCGCTTCTTCAATCGCCAGAAGCACATGCAATCACCTTGTCATTCCCAGACACACATAACCCAGACCCCGCCTAGGGCACCACACACCCAAAGCCATCCCGCCCGATGGAAGTGTGGCACTGAACTAAGGTCAATCTCCTTTCCGCCTCATCAAGCTTCCGCCGACAAGCCTCCGACCTCATAAAACGCCCTCTTTGTCAGCCTAGTCAGTTGTGCCATCTAGAACATCCTCAAAGAACTTACTAGAATAATTCTCGCTAAACCCATAAACTCCTTATCTCTGTGAACACTCAGGTGCTCCCAATCAGAGGCTTCAATCTCCGTGGATCCACCGAGATCCCTCAGAGAAACTATGTGTCCCAAAAGGCGACACCTGTCGAGCCAAAACCAGACACTCATCGTGTTTAGCATATAACCCATGTTCCCCAATGCCTGCACTATCCTCGCGCTCAGATGTTCTTTCCATCATTCGAATAGATCGCATATCGTCAATAAACACGATAAACAAACTGATTCAAGTAAGGCCTAAAACTCGGTCACAAATCCATAAAGCCACTGGGCATTTGTAAGTCCCAAGTCGCGCGACAGAAACTCAAATGCCCGCATCGTTCTCACCGCTGTCTCGGGAACATCCTCACTGGCGAAGTCTCAACTTATCCACCCACTTCCAATTAAATCATGTCGACAACATCTTCGCAGGCCTTACATCAAGCCACAGCAACCCTGTAAAGTGAAAAACCCATAATGCCCTTCACCTTAGCAAAATTAATACATTTATATCTTAATCGATTCTTCTTTCTTAAAACATTAATTCTAACACATTCCATTAGGGGTATGTAATCACTTCCAATTGATTAAAATCAATGGAAACCTCAACTTTCCATACTTCTCCTAAGGTGGTCAAATCCTCACATGTCACACATTCATAATTATTTTCAATTTCTTCCATTTTCTTCTTCAACAATTTATATTTGATAATTCATTCAATGTCATTGATTTACTTAAACTAAATCAAACCAATGCATTTCAATTAAACCCTTTCGTCTCCAACCTTTCCCTATCTCATTTTCTATTCAACTTTAATCATTAATTCTTCCAAGATCATAATGTCATTAAATCAATTAAACCAATCAACAACATCATTTAACACCAAGGTTGGACCTAACGGACAACCTTATAATCTCATTCTTTCTTTTTCAATTTCTTAGCAAATCAACCTAGAATCATGTCAATTTAATAGCAAAGCCTTAATATAACTCAATTGAAGGTTTAGTAAATAATCCATAAAATCCTAATAGCTTACTAGAACCTCCAAACCCACATCGACCCACCGCTTTCTGTCTCGACTTTTGCGTAGTCTGATTTCAAACCCATGCTCCTCTCTGCCTTAATTGCGGCTCTACTACTGGGTCGCATCGTGTGGGATTGTCGACGCCATTGCGGGTCCTAATCGATGAGACTAAGACCTATAGCAAACCTCTGCAAGCCATGATAGGGACCTGTCGAGTTTTTCCATTTTATTTTATCATTGGATTCAACTTTTCAAGCAATGATACATGACTAACTTCTCTGATACATGACTTATGGTATCTCGGAATAAGGATTCATATCCTACAATTGATTAATCTATCATTAGAATCGTTCTCTTCAAAAAATATATATATTTTTCAACAATCATCTTGACACTCCATTCTCAAATATCGATCTCCCATGTCCCTTAATTGCCTATCCTCAAGCCAAACTCCGTAGAACATTATCATTTCCATGTTGAAGTAGTAACAGTATTTCATTCTGGACGAATAGATCTATTCTATTACAAGTCTGCTTACATTACATTAATATCTTCCTATGCGGTGATATTTATTGGACTCTTCTACACACATGCCTACAATTCTTCCAACTTTTATGATCTTTTCACTCAAGAATACCCCTCCTACTCCCTCCATGTAATCTCTTGAAATTAAAGTCCAAGACTCCGGTTTGTGACCTTCCAACTCAAAAGATCTAGTATTATTTCCTATAAAATGAAACCTCAGATTTCAGTGGTGGTATTAATGCCTCAGAGTTTCCGTATGGCTCAAGATCGAATACATTTTCATGAATTTAAATTCAATATGTCATGTAATGCATATATGATTTTAAATCACTATAAATAATTTATGCAATCTTAAAATAAAACATTAAACAATCATATGAACATAACATTTTCAAATCTTTATAACATTTTCAAAACCGTGGCTCATACTCACGTTGAAGGATCCTTGACCTGGGATAACCCTATGAACCCGAGGGGGATCTCCCTGCATGACTCCAATGGATATAGAAATCTTTCCTTAAACCGTCAAATAAAATCCATGGAGCTAACCCCTTTACAATCTTTAATATCTTTAGAAAATAATACTAAGCGAAGTGATAAATTTTTTTTTCCTTTTCTTTGTTTTCAACACTTTGATTTTTCGTAGTAATCGCCAGTTTCTCGTTTTTTCTGACTTTCCAAATTACAAAACCTGGATAAAGTGATTAAACACTTATAAATTTCAATTTTATATTTCATATTAGGACTTCTCGCCCATAACCCAATCAACATGTTATATATACATATACATTTGTTTACTTCAAATCATCAAAACATTCAAACCCTCTTAAATTTATGCACATTTTATCAAAGCATTCGGGGCTTGAGCCGACTTAGTCGGCACCGCCACGTATTCTCATCCACCGAGGATCAGCCTCTCAATGAAGTTCCTTTTTCAACTTTATACATATACATATATACATAACAAAATATTCAAATATAAACAATATGCAAAATTATATATACAATGAAATCATACCAAGCTGCCTCATCAATGGCTCGACTCACTGCACAGAGTGACCTCTATCGGCGCACCTGCCTTGGGTCCTGAAAATGTTTTTGAAACATATAGAAAAGAATGAGCCAGGTTATTTCAAAGGAGTGTACATTTTCATTTAAAATAACATTTTCGTGATATACCAGCAATAATACATACTCTATCCAACTAAAATCCATTTATACCTTAAAACATTTATGCCTTAAACTTCTCTTTCTCTTCAATAAATACTTATACCATTAAAATCAATTTATGCTTTGAAACATTTATGCCTTAAACTTCCTTTCAATAAATACTTATACATTTAAAATCCATTTATGCTTTGAAACATTTATACCTTAAACTTTCTTTCAATAAATACTTATACATTTAAAATCCATTTATGCTTTGAAACATTTATACCTTAAACTTTATTTCAATAAAAACTTATACATTTAAAATCCATTTATACCTTAAACTTTCTTTCTTTCTTTCTTTCCTTCTGATGGAACCCAGAGGGCCAAACACAACCCACAGCTCTTCCTGCACCACGTGAGACAAATACATTCCAAGCCATAACCACTGGCGGTCGCGAGAAACCCACGCTTTGCATACGGTGGTTCCGCCACAGCACCCATCACGTGTATGATATTACTCGTACACCCCACCCTCCCCTGGCTTTAGTAACCTATAACTTTACCCCAACCTACACGCCTAAGGCAATTTCCCATATCATCATAAACAACATATGGGGTCAGGTAACCATCAAGAAACATTTATCAAAATACATTTATAACCATTTAAATCCTTACTTTATCATGAAAACTCATATATATGCAAATATACATATGCATTCTTACACGTTTTTAAACTCATAATGCCTTAACATATGCATACATATATAATTTAAGATAAATATATATATATATATATTGATGCAAGGTAAACATGTACACAATTTTTTTTCTACTACATCAAAACTTTTCATTAGTAAATATAAACATTTACATTAAACTTCTTCATTTTAACATCAAAATAATTCACTTTTTAAAAACTCAATTTTGCAAATATCATTTTACACTCACGCCACGCCAATCCCGCTTTTGCTTCCCGCTGAGTCTCTGCCTCCCGTCCGAGCATTCTTTTTTTCACCTTTTTCCAAAGAAAAATCAAGCAATTACACATTAACCACACTCATTTTAATCCACTACAAACACTCATATTCCTATATTCTTATTCCCAGAATCTATTTTACTTCTAGGAATTGGAATCAATCCAATCGATCATCCAAACTAAAGTTATGGCATTTTCATGCCAATTCAGTCATTTCAATGATTTTTCTAGTGATGTCTATATTACTTCATTTTCCGAGGTCTTGACTTCATATCTAATGAATTATGTCCTTACACTACTTCAGTTAAGGCTATGTCTCATTCTTAATTGAATCACCCAATTCGGAGCATCTTAAACTCACTTTATCGTCCTAAAATAATGCAAGCTTAATCTTATGTTCAAAATCCAGCCAAATTCTTAGTCACATGGTCCTACTTTGAGTGTACCTCAGTCACTTAGGATCAATTGGCGATAACTTCTTCTTTATGTTTCTTGTTCTCCTTCAAGTCTATTTTACGTAGCCACTTAAATCACTCTCAAATCGGATCAAATTGAGCAAGTTATGCCAAAAAATACCAAAATCATCAAAACAGAAAACGTGATACTGCATCGTGACCGCCGCCTCAAAAAATTGACCAAAATGTGTTTCTCTTCCATTTTTCTTTCACCTAAACACTTAAATCTGACATTATACCCATTTCAACATAACACACACAATTCACTATCAACCCTAACCCTACTACTTGATTTTGTCAAACCCCAACCTAAACCATGGCTTTCTCAATTGATATTAGCACCAAAGACCATTAAACTTAAATACCATCAATTTAACATCCATACCAGAATTTAAGACATTAAACATGGAAAACATCAAACCCTAACTTTCCCACCATGAAACTTACTTGTTTCTTTAGTTTCTTTGCCCTCTCCTGATTACCACTTGAAGATCCCTTGAGCTTGAAAACAAAGAAAACTCACCCCTCCCAACTTGATTTCTTCCCTTTCTCTTCCTCTTTCTCCTTTCTCCCCTTCTTTTTCTCTCTCTTTCCTTCTCCTCATACGTGATCTCCTATTTGGAGACTTAAATCCCTAATTTTGCTTTTTAAATTCAACTTTCCAAAATTACCCTTATGTCAAAGAATTCAATTGCTATTGTAAAGTGAATTACCCTTTAATCCAAGCCTCTCATAGGTCCATTTTATGAGACCAAGCTATTTACTCCATTATTTAAATCATAACTTAGCCATTAAGAAAGATTTTGATTTGCTAGTATTAATTAAATATCCCCATTGAGAGCAAGATTTATCCTCCATTTCATTTTTCATCTGCTTTCTTATCATTATGTCAAAGATCAATGTCGCCTTCATGCCAAATTTTAATACAAAAAATATCTCAACCAAACTTTTCATACTATCCACCCCAACATCTAAATTCAATTTACACTGTCAAAATCTCATAATCCTATTAATAAGAAAGTTATCCAATTATGTCTGATCAACTGAAACTATCAACTGATCTGTTTATCATCTATCGTTTACGATCATGATTATCTCATCAGATTTTTCACTTCCAAAATATCAAGTGAAAATTCACTTCACCCAATCATTCATCATCTTAACTTTCACTCTTCTAAATGACATCATTAAAACAGAAGAAACTAGAAATTTCTTAAAAATTCTTCGCAAACCCCTCCATCCGATAAAGCAAGAAAACATTCCTTTAGGGCACCCCGATTACAATTTCGAAAAATCTTTTCACTTTATGCCCAAATGACGCCTCTGAGCGCTTTAAATTTAATCTACCCCTCATTTCTATCATTTGACCTCTAATCACTAAAAACTACTATTATAACATTCAATCGCTTGGGGTTTTACACTGGCCCACCGAAACTTCATTACATTCTTCCTGTTAACTCGTGTCAAGGGTGCAGCCGATCCGAAAATCCTCGCACGAAATCCACGATAATAACCCATTAAACCCAGAAACTTCGAACCCCGCCTCACCGTGGTCGGGTCTCCCCTCGCCTAATCCATCACCGCTCTATCTTCGATCCACTTGAATACCTTCCCCGGAGCATTCATACGCCCTAAGGTTATACTATCCAACAAAATTCATAATTTGAGAATGGCACAATTCTGTCGCTTCCTCAAAGTCCGCATTATCCTTTAATGCCTACATGTTCCTCCTCACCGATAGAATATTACTAAGATATCATCAATAACATACCTACAAAGCGATCCAGAAGGGTTTGAACACTGCTCATCAAATCCATAAAGGTCACGGCATTAGTGAGTCCAAAAGACATCACTTAGAACCTCATAATGGCCGCACTGCCCCGACGTCGCTCTTCTAATATCCTCATGTCTTGGCCTCACCGATAATATCCTCGACCGTGATCAATCTTAGAAAAACATGATGCACCCCTGTCGATCAAATGTCATTCATCTGGGAGCGGATATTTATTCACGTATTGTCGCCTTAAGTCCCAAACAAGCCCAGCACCCATAAGCATAGCCACAAGGAACCATCTTTCTTCTTACAAATAGTACAGAGCACCCCGTGGGAGAATGGCTCACAAAACCTTTGTCTAATGTAAATCCCAGAATCGCTTCCTTCAAATTTCTTCAACTCACAAAAAGCATCCTATAAGGTGGCAAGGAGATAGAAGCTGTGCCCTATGCAACATCAATGCAAAATTCTATCTCCCCTCGGTCAAAAAGCAAACCCTGGCAACTCCTCCGGGAAAACATCGTGAGTTCATAAGCTACAGTGGACGCCATCAACTTTACTCCCATTCACCACAGAAACCTTACAAGAGCCGATAACTGCACCCTGCCAGAACATCCGCCTAGCCGTAATGGTTGAAAATTAACACAACATTTCGCTCACCACAAACCCCAAACAATCTCCTGAATCCTAAAACTACTTCCAGCTTTCAATCCAGGCGGAAACTCGCCAACTGATCCATACCCAATGAACTCGCAACCATCATATCCAATAAAATAAGATCCAGCGGCCCGCCTACAATCAATGATTTGACGAGGTGAACATTCGCTTCATGGCAAACGAGGGTGGCGACCCAGCACTGGTCGTTCCACATCGTTTCGGTCACTGGTTCTCAACAAACCAGATACAGCGATGTGGCACCTGATCGACAACACCCCACTTCCGGCATGATAGTTCAATACACTCTTACAAGATCACGCCGTCGCCCGAGAGCGGCATAGCACCGTGTCAACCCGATCCAGAAATGAACTCGGTTCGTCTGTCATTTAAAATCGCCCAGTCACTTCAGATTCACGCCTCGTTTGGTATTACGATATCATATTCGCCAGAAGAATCAGCGCCATCTCAATAATCCGCAAACAACAGCAGAACTCGTGAGTACGGTCGTCTGGGTTATAAATTGAAAGATGATATCACGGCATGTCACCTCTCCACTTAATGTTCTGACGAGGTTTCGCCACGTTAGGTGGTCCCGTGCATATCCAGCTACACTGGTATACACTTCGTTGGGTCACCGCGAAATTCAACCTAACTCGTCCCTTGAACTATAGCCCCCTCACATTCGTCAACCTCTGTCCGGTTCGAAGTTCTTATGGTCCTTCTCTGTTGTTTACCCTTTCTAAGACTTGCCTTAACGTTTCAGTTTCGCCGGTTCAGAGTCATCGGCGCGGCCTGATTGTTTGATGGTAAAATACGATCATACAAAGCAAATGCCTTGCCCTTCAGCGGGTCTTCTTCTTAGCACCATCCACTAAGATACCATGAAGGCGAAGGTCGGCTCCATCCGTCTCGCTAAATCAAGACTTCCAAGAAGCTACACTCTCGATCGTGAACAAGGATATGAAATGTGGTCCGCTTCCTAGATGTACTTACTGCCTTCGCAGCCTCCACGCGAACTAACTCCGAGCAAATTCATTAAGATACATGAACTCCAAGTGTGTACTCCATCATGTATCATCTCTCTTCACCGCCAAACTCGCTTTCTAGATTTCGGCCTCATGGCGTGAGATGCTATCTTCAAATCTCCTCAACTCGAGCCCATGTCATACCCTCAAGAAACGGCTGATGTAATCCTTGTACCACTCCAAGAATGCTAAGCCTCGAGGGAGAAACCCGCCATCTCAATAGTCCGCCCATCGATGCTTCCATCACCTCCTTCCACTTCGCTCCGTAAAATCCATCGGTCACTGTGATACCCCATCAAATACAACCTCATTAAGCCTGTAAATTCGGAATAAAGGAATGTGATCCGGTCAAACTCGTCCAATCTAACGAGAATCCATAGCAAACACGCCGCCGATGTCTATAAGCTGCCGAGAGTCAGTTCGCACCCCAGCCATACCGCCAAAAATGCCTCCCATAGTGGCCTTCGACACGTGCATCCTACAGTTCGAAACTGCACCCTGTGGCATATTAACCTGTGCCTCACCAGGGCTCATCAGCTTCGCACTGCTCAGTCGGGCCGCGACGGCCTACCTCGCCCCTTCGCCTCCCCAGAACCGGTGGACGGGGCCGGGGATACCTCATCTGGGCCCCGCCTCATCATAGAATTGTGCAGTTCTCGCAGCCAGCCGCCGTCGCAGATCGCAGAACGCCGTATTAACCTCGATTCCATTCCCATACCGAAAGCGTAAACACAAGACTAATGATAAAACACGCCCTAATCCACTACAGAAACCACAATAGCACATACATCAATCCAACTTTAATTCCAAAGATCGAAATTAGACTCGCCATAGGAATGAACCCATGGCTCGATACCAACTGTCACTTAATTCAACTGGGACCGTGGACCCACTATGGAACGGAAGGCATGAGGCCACCAAACCCAGCAAGCCTTATTGAAATATTCATGCCGACTATCATACTGATCACCCGACTATATATCCACATATATTATAATAATACGCCGCATGCCAAACATCAATAGGAGAAATAAAGTCCTCGATCCCACATACACCGTCATCATACACAAATGAAATGTAATTATCCGAATTACAAAACATACTAATATTCCAAAGTACTCAGCAGTTGACAATTTAGATTAAATAGACAAAGATTAATAATATCATAATAGGCATATGTAACCGCCTGAAGGAAAGAATTCAAGTGCTATCAAGGGTCTGAGAAGGAGGACCGGATGGGTACCCGAAAAATAAATTGAGACAAATACCTCGAGAGTGAGTTAATATCATATAATCTATAATTAATTCTTACAACCACAAAGTTATACATATAGAATTTCAATATAATATATATATATATCATATCAGACTATATAACAATACACTCACATATGTATGCATGCACGCACATCGTTTCATATCATCACACAATCATCACAATAATCGAGAACCCAACAGACCCTATACTCCAATACTACAAGCCATACGGCCTCTCAAATCCAATGTGACCGGGCGCCCGAGAGAAAAGCTCGACCAGTGGTCCCAACTCCAATCGACACAACTATAGTGTCTATAGCCGGCGCCCGAGAGACTGGGTCGACTGTGGTCCTTTAACTCCAAGAACCAACATATCATACCTCTATACCGGCGCCCGAGAGTAACGCTCAACCAGTGGATCCACCTCCGCATCCCCGAGAAACACGACCGAACTCATGTCCATAACCATAAAGTCCTATAATATATCCATCATCACCAGGCGCGACCATCCCGACATGTAACCCACGGGTGGTATGTCCCGCTATAGTTCCACATAAATATTTCAAATACAATGCACAAGAATATCACAATCTAACAATATACACTCACATCCATCATCATGACAAATCTCATATGCGTATATATTTCATAACAAACTAAATAATTTAATTACCATAGTAAATACAATTCCAATAGTAATAATCATGTCGTGATGATGGAGTGTAGCCTAATGCCATAAATGCTATGCAATGCATGCAGATGATGTGCCTGGCAACCATATGATATCAACTCATGCAGAATGTCTGGGAGCTCTTCTACGCCAGCCGCGCCTCGCGAGTCAGTTTGACAATTCAGAATAGAAAGACATAATCAATATCAAGATCGAGGTTTAAGCTTAACTCAGACCGACTAGACAATTCACAAATAGGACCGATATAAAGCATATCTAAATTCTAATTAAATCTGCAGACCTCCCCTAAAAACCTGACTTTAACTCCCCGTAAAAACAAGTCCAACCCTAAATAACATTTCCAATATACACGTAAATCAAACACCGAGCCGGCCATTAATAACTACACACTTTATTGCCCTAGACTGCCTCAATCCATCAAATTCAACAATTGTATTCACAATATAAGCACAATCAACCTTACTAACTACTTTGGATCATACAATACAAGTAACTAATTCAACGCGAGTCCTGGGGCCATGCGATACACCAACATACATTATTGAACAATTAAAATCGACATTCTGACAATTACACGATTAGAGTTCCCACACGTTTCGGGTGAGCGATTCTTTACCGGCTCGACGCGGAACCGATCACACCGCCGAATAACAGAACGGACAACTCATCCCGGCACGCTTCCCGAGAGGTCCGCCGATCTGTGTGGCCAAAACGAGGCTGCCTTAATTTGATTCCGGCGACACCGGTCGCTCATGGATCCGTGTAAGGTGATCGTTTTCTGCCGAGGGATCCACCGGAGTGGCTTCTGACCGGCCCCGACAGTCCCCAACTCCCGCCGGAGCTCCACCTTCGCTCACCAAAGAAACGATCTTGAATGTCGCATCATGATGACCTTGCTGGGGCGAGGAGTTCAGATCCGTGCCTGTCAGCCGAGGTGGCTTCGAATGGCCAACGTACACGCGCTAGTGGCTAGGAGTGAGAGCCCTCATGTGCGTGATTCCCATGAGATCGCAGCTCAGCGAACCGGCTAATGCAGTGCGGCTTCGAGATGGGGATTACCTTTTCCCTACCTGACGGCCGCATCGCTGGCCTGACCTGCACAATGGCGCCAGAGTGGCGCCACTGAAAGCTCAGATAGAGGATGAAGGTGAGGCCGAGATGCGTACTCAGTGAAAAGCCGTCAACTTCCTTTCTTTTTTCTCTCCTAAACTTAACCCATACAATTAAGTCCCTAATTACAATTTTGATTTGGGCACTTTATCTAATTAAAAACTAATAAATATTATAAAATGTATATATATCACAATTAATAATGCATAATGATAATTATTTAGATAATTTGTAGGGTCAAAATAACATACATTATGTCCTGTAAATAACTCCTTTATAGATTAAATATATAATTACTTAAAAATTAAATTTAATAATCCAATTCTAAAAACACATCAATTAAAATTACAGACATAAAAACGGCTGACAAATCAGGATTTTATCTATAACTGCTTTCACAACTTTGTGACACTTTTATTCCGTCACAAAATATGACAACACAATTCGGGCCATATAATTTTCTAAACTCGACTTGTGACCATTTTGTGATCGATATCTATTTTTTTAAAAAAATTCAGTTTTATATTTTTAATTTGTATTAGAAACTATTTCAAAATATTCTAATGTTTGAAAATATTATAAACTATTTGGAATTTTATTATTAATATATGTAGTGTTATTTTGTGTAATTGTTTTTTTTTTAATTTTTTTTTTGAAAATTTGTGATATTTCAATATTTTAAATTGTATGTATACTGGTACGACCATATAGTCATAAAAAAATAACAAAAATTAGAATAAATAATTTCATATCATGCTACGATGTTACAAAATTTGACATTATTAAAATTCCATATTATTTGTGTATCAAATTTTTATTTTATCCACCATCTGTCATAGCGCTGAATTTAGCTAATTGTTAACTATATATATCTAAATAGACTCTTAATATGTTTACTAAAGCACGAACTATTCCCTATAAGTTGTTGAATCAATCTTGACGCCTTAATAATATTCTTTTTAATATTTTTAAATTTTATAATATTAATTAATTTCAAATATAAAATGAATTTTTTAATAACTTGTCTACAATAACTGTTGATAACTTTTGTGGATTTTATCTTTTATTCCGGTCACAACTTGTGACGGAATTCTTGCCCGTCACAAAATAGCGAGTTTTAAACACACCCGCCACAATTTTCTAACCGACTGCGACCATTCAAGTAATCGATATCATTTTTTTTAAAAATTCACTATATTTTTAATTTGTATTAGGAAACTATTTCTAAAATATTCTAATGTTTGAAAATATTATAAACTATTTGGAATTTCTATTATATATGTAGTGCTATTTGTGTAATTGTTTTTTTTTTAATTTCTTTTTTTGAAAATTTGTGATATTTCAATATTTTAAATCGTATGTATAATTTCAAATAATTATATAGTCATAAAAATAATAAAATTAATTAAATAATTCTACATCATGCTGAATGTTACAAAATTTATAGGACATAAACTTCCAGACATTTTAAAACAAATTTATTTTAATCAATTTATCTACATATTATAATTAATTCAAGAATTTATTAAACTATATACCTAAATAGTCTCCATTATGTTTCACTTAAGCAATCAACTATTCCTATAAGTTGCTTAACTAAACTTGACCTAATAATGATACTTTTTAATATTTGAATTTTATAATAATTAATTTCAAATATAAAATCTAATTTTTATGAATCATTATTGTAACTACCACAATTTGTGATGAATTATAATCATTAACTTGTGATTAATTTTTATCTCATTACAAAATAGTGACGGAACATAATTCGCCATAACTTTTCAACCCAATTTCAAATCATTTGTGACCTATATTCATTTTTTTAAAAAATTCATTTTATATTTTTTGAATTTTAGATGAAACTATCAAAATTATCTTAATGTTTGAAAAAATATTATAAATTATTTAAACTTTATTATTAATATATGAAAGGCCTTGCAATTTGAGCGCTTCTTTTTGAACTTTCAAAACTATGATATTTACATTTTAAATTAATATAATTTTGCAAATTAATTTATAGTCATAAAAATAATGCAAATTAATTAAATGACTGATATCATGCCAATAATGTTACAAATTCTGATGATTATTTAAAATTTGTATATTCTATGCAACCTTATTTTATCCATCAAGGAGCTAATTGGCAACATAACTATATATTCTCAAACAGGTTCTATTATGTTACTGTTACCAATTGGTCTTCATAAGTTGTTGAATCAATCTTTGGACTCCTTAATGTACATACTTTTAATATTTCAAATTCCTATAATATTATTATCTTCAAATATAAAAAATCAATTTTTTGATTTAACTGTCTGTCAATAAATTTGTCAAAATTGTGAATTTTACTTATAAATCGTCAATAACTTTGTGATTAGAATTTTATCTCACACAAAATAGTGATCGGAATGATTAATTCGTCATAAATTTTCTAACCTCACTGCACCTCATCTGCACTCATATCTATTTTTTTTTTGAAAAATCTATTTTTATATTTTTTAATTTGTATTGTAAACTATTTCAAATATTTGTCTGCTGAAATATTATAAACCATTTAAACTTTATTATTGAATATGGTGCTATTGTGTAATTGCTTTTTTTTTCAATTTTTTTTTGAAAATTTTAAGATATTTAAATATTTTAAACTATAGATAGATAATTTCATACTTACTATATATGTGTCATAAAAATAAATAAAAATTATCAAATAATTTATATCATGCTAATATGTTACAAATTTCACATTATTAAATTTCATATATTTGAAAATTTTTTATTTTATCCACCATCTGTGGCATAGCTAATTGAAGCAATTTGTTAAACTATATATTCTAAATAAAGTTCGATTGTTTACTAAAGTAATGAACTATTCCTATGTTGTTAATCAACTTATTCCTTAATAGTTACTCTTTAATATTTTTAAATTTTTAAGTAATAGTTAACAGACTTCAAATATGTACGAATTTTTTTAATAACTGCTCTATTACAAATCTACTACAAATTCTCGCTCTATAGCATCCCATCATCCTTAGCCCCTGTCTTTCCATCGTAAAAACCTGAAAACAAGACTTCTTATCATCCGTATGTTCTTGGCAACTCCATAAACCTTATCGACTACTTAGCCATAACCAAAGTCGCTTCTGATCACTATCGTTACTATACTACAGGCGCCACTTCGTGACTTCCTCTCTATCGACCCCTGTCACAACCTCTCTAGGTGGTGGTGGAGGTCGCGATCGCCGACGGTCACATGCTACTATCCGAGCACCAGGCCACCCGCTTCCGGCCAGAATAATACTCAAGACTCGAGCTCCTCCAAGGCCCAAATGGTCCAAATTCCTTAACCCACTACCGAGGCCGGACCACAGAGGCGTAGCGGAACCAACCACGCGGCTCATCTCCTCGTGCACCGCAGACGCTTGGAAACCACCGGAATAACCCTCCAGACGACCACTCACGCTCCCTCTTCCTGACATAGTGCTGTATTTACCAAAACTCAACTGTTGAATCACTTGATATGTATGTACTTTAAACTTATCATGCATGGTTGCCATTACTTTATACTGACAACATGTCAGTTGGGTATCATCTCTCTCACGTCCCAGTCATTGTGATACAACACGCTCTCGATATCACTTTTCGATACACCTCACTTCTCCATATGTTGCAGTCACACTATCAGAACCTCACCGCTACTTTAACTTACTAGAAATCGTGGAAGGCTGCCGATTGCTTGCTAAAACCCTCCTATAAAAATTTTTCTTTTCTAAACTTATGATTTTATAAAATTTCTAAGAAGATCACCGCATATGTGACATGTCCCAAACTCGTATACATCCAATTTACACCTATATCCAAAATACTAAGAACCAAAGATACCAACACATTCTCACAAAACTACTCTACGCACGCATACGCCCATTATACAAAGCCGAAAAGTATTTCCTCACACAATATTCTTAATTACAAGATCGATATAAATGTCGCAGATCCTAATCCGCCTAAATCCGAGTGTCCACTGAAAATAGTTTTTAAAATACAAAAATAATGAGCTAAACGAGCTCGTGAGTGTATATGTTTATAAAATGTTTTTCTTTTTCCAAAACATCTCTAAATCAGAAACTTTCCTTTACAATTATTTTCCGTAGCTTTACTTTGCTTTCTCATTTGCTTTTAAAGTTTCTAAAACTTTTCTTGTTTGCTTGTTGCTTTCTTAAGTTTTATAAAACTCTTATTATTTGGCTTGATTAGAAGTTTATAAAACTTCTCAAATTTCTTTTGCTTACTTTCTTTTATCTTGTTTGAAAAGTTTCTTAAAACCTTTCATTAAACCTTTGCTTTAAAAGTTTCTCAAAACTTTTCATAAAAACGGAGCCCGGGCTCAACCGCACTCTTTTTGAAATAAACGAGAGCGCCCTGCTCAACCCGTTTCGCTTTAAAATCCCACAGAGCTTGGCTCAACCCATCGTTAGTCTAAACTGCGGTTTACCAACCGCTTGTTTTAAAACTCTCCCCAGCTCGCATGACGGAACTAAACTATTGATTTTTCAAAACCGTATATTATGCTTATAAAACATCAAATCCACCTGAGGCTCCATATTTCGCTATCAGACTTCGCTCAAACACTTAAGTTCGGGCAACGCGCTGGGAAGGACCCGTGTCCCGCATCACCTTTTTTCCCGCGAATACGCGTATAGTGGAATTGACCGGTCGCCATCACCATAATTTAGTTAGAGCTCATAACCTTATATACCCCTCAGTGCTGCTTTACTGCCTCTCTTTTAAACGACGATGATGTGTCCTACGCTTGTCGACCAAAAGAAACTATAATGCATGTAAAGTGAAACCTAACACCACCGTGCACGCATTCCGATACCCTCGACCGCTCGTTTGCTTAAAAACTGGTGAAGGCCTTGTTTTTCAAACTGTCATTGCCATTAAAAATGGTTTTACAATTTAAACCATTTGCTTGTTTGAAAAATGGTTTAATTATTCAAAACCATTTACTTCACTTTGCTTGCTTGCTCGAAAATGGCCTTGACACTGAAACCAATGTCAGCCACTCATTAAGAACTCAAAACCACTTGTTTACTCTCTAAATTCATCATTTGCTTCTTGAAAATGGTTTGAACCTCAAAACCATGAATACCAAACAAGAAAAACAATTTATAATAATAATAATAATACACTAAGATTTTAAAATGAGTTTGTAACACTCACCTCTTATTGCTAAACTCGGAACACGCTCCACAACTTTCCCACCGCTTTTGAATTTACACACTGACTGTGACAGATCACACACGTCAAGACAACCAAGCACTCAAGACACCAGGAAGTTATTACAATCAAAATTCTCTTAAAATACAGCCCCAAATGCCATTCTCACAAGATACTGGCCAGATTCCCAATTGTGTGTTTAATTTCTCCATATAGTCTAAAACAACTCGAAACATTTCGGTGGCTCTCATCTGAATTACTTCATCAAAATCCCGGGAATTTTAACCAAAACAAATAAAACAAATTCCACTCAGCCCTGACTGTCCAAAATAGTCCCAAAATTTCCTAAAATTTCCTAAAAATCTTTAAACTCAATCTGAAAATTTTAGATCGACCATTACCCAATATTCCCAAAGCCCATTATATACCTCTTTTGCGCTCGAAATAATACAAAGCAGTGAAAACTTCTCACCTCTTCAACTCGACAAAAAGTTCAAGATTTCGTGTCCACGCCAGAACTTCAGCCAGTAGAAAGTAACTTAAACTTCTGTATCCTAAAAATTCCGACCACTGGGAATTACTCAGATCTCAGAAAAACTAAAATTTGGTTTTCAGATATTTAATCGAATTCTCATTAAATCCTGTTGTACTACGCAGAATCTCGGCCGCTGTAGAAAGACTTTTCGTGTTTATCCCGATGAACCGACGTCGATTTTCAAATTCGAGAGGTGTTAAGATTTGAAAAGAAAAAAAACTTAAAATCTCACCTGCTCGTCCGTCTCTCTGTTCGTCTGAATGGAGCAAAAGCTTTGTTTTGCTTTTGTTTGTTTTTTTTTTTTTTTTTTATATGTGGGACCCACATGTCCCTTTTTATTCCTTTCATTCTTTTCAACCCCGAACAATTTTATTCCTTGCTTGAATTCTTTATTTATCCTAAACGGAATATTCTTTATATATTTCATATTTTTCTAATTTTTCAAAATCCTGCTGTGTTTCACCTTCTTTTATCCGTCGCCTAAAAATTTTAAAATATTCCGTCACTCGAAATTAAACGAAACTTTTCAGCCACAGATTTCGATGTATCAATTTAACTACAAGCAATTGTCATTATCCGAGATCATAATTTTCTGTGATTCCTCCAAAAAATTCCTAATCATTATTATTATTTTACTATTTAAACTTTCATTAATTATACTTTCACCCCCTCAACTTTCCTTAATTGCAATCCTAACTTTAAATTCTACTACGCCATCTCTAACTTAATTACGCCTTTACATATCCTTTTACTAAACTGCACAATCGCACTTTGTTTTAAGTACCAAATTTGGTTCCAAAATTTATAATTTCCTAATTTCATCTCCAAAATACTACAACGCGACACTTCAATTTTATACACCCCACAAGACATGTACTGTACACCCTCTCTGGGATCGGTGTTACAAAATCCTCCCTCTGGGGAACATTGGTCCCCGAAACGAATAAACTAAACTCCAAAAAGAAACGAAACAAAAATACCCTCATCCCGAAGATGCAGGCACTCGACGCGCAGATCTCGGCTCTAACTCCCAAGTAGCCGCCTCTCTCATGATTCTTCCATAAGACTTTAAATCCACCAATCACTTTGCTTCTCAACACCTGCTCCTTTGCGACCTACAATCTGCACAGTTCTCCTCATAAGTCAAATTCTTCCTTTTAATCGCACCCGCCGCTTCCTCAATATACAAGCTGATCCTGATATATTTCTCAACATCAATACATGGAATGTATCATGAATCTCGATAACTCCAGGGGTAACTTCAACTTGTAAGCTATCAGTCTCTACTTTGCTCATAATCTCATAAGGTCCGATATATCTCTGACTAAGCTTCCTCGTTTCCCAAATCTCAACACACACACCTTTCCAAGCGAAATCTTTAAAAGACTTCATTACCTATCTCAAACTCCGCAAAGTCTCTACGACTAAGCCCGCATAACTTTTCTGGTCTATCTCTTGCCATCTTCAAGTTATCACGAACAACTTTCACTTTCTCCGAAGTGATTCAGATTTGGGTTCGGGGGTCACTAGTCTTCTCTCACCAACCTCATCCCAGCACACCGGAGTCCTACATTTCCTGCCATACAACGCCTCAAATGGTTACTTCATACCTGCTCGATAGCCATTGCAGGTGCAAACCTCCATTAGTGCTAAGTGAGTATCCCAACTTCCTTTGAATTCCATCACACAGTTTTCTAAAGATATCCCTTCTAACGCCCCACAGTCCTCTCCTCGACCGACCATCCGTCTCGAGGATGAAATGCCGTACAATGAAGGCGAGTACTCCAAAGCTGCTTGTAACCAAACAAAACCTAGATGTGAACCTCGTCTCGACCAAATTATCGAAACCGGAACCCCAAGTGAAGTCTCACATTCCATCTACATAATCACAACTTTCCGCACTCAAACATTAACCTGTGAGAAATGAGCGTAATTTCTCACAAACGCATCAACTATTACCCATATAACATCATGCTGCCTTCCGAGTCCGTGGAAGACCCGTCACAAAATCCAGAATCTTTCCGCATTTCCACACTGAATATATGAATCGTATCTCCCCAGGCCTCATGCTCGCTTTCACCGCTGGGATGTTAGGCACCTAGAAACGAAACTTGCACCCTTTCAGATCCCATTCCACCAAGAATGTTCTTCAAAGTTCAGACATCTTAAGATCGCCTGGATGCACAAGACAATGCCAGATGAACAAAGCTTCCTCCAATAGTTCTCTTCACACGTTAACCCATACACACATTCTTCGACCTTTCACTATCATGCCATCATCTCCTGATCTAAACCCGCTTTCTTCCTTTTCTATCTCTTCCTTAAGCTTAATCATCCGTGCATCATGCGACCGTCCCGTTAGAATTCGATCCATCAGCGCGTCTAACATGAAACGTGTCAACAAGGCTCCGTAATCCCAACCTCCAATATCACCTCCCTTAAAGCTCTGATCCACCAATATGGAAGATAACCCGATCTCATGTAGAGATAAAGAACCTCCGGTCGCCTACTTCATGCATCCGTCACGACATTGGGCTTTTCCCCGGATGGTACTGACAAAAAGGCCATTTAGTCCTTAATCAACTCAAGCCACCTCTTTGCCTCGTGTTTAACTCTTTTGGGTGAAAAACACATGGAAGACTTTATGATCCAAAGATCCTACAATGAACACCATATATAAATAATATGTCCCTGCATTTATGCAAACACAACCGCCGTAAGCCTCCCCAAGCTCAGGTGTGGTAATTCCCTCCTCATGTTTCTTTAGCCAGTTTCAGAGGCATATGCAATCACCCTATCATTCTCAAGATCAAAACACAACCAAGGCCTTGCCTCGGGCTATCACTATAAACTACAAATCCATCTCTTCCATCGGGTAAAGCTAGAACCGGAGTCAAGTCAATCTTACCTTTCAACTCTCTCGAAACTCGTTGACAAGCATCTACCCAATCATACTTCACACTTTCTCGCTACCTTAGTTAGCGGGGCCAAGCATTCGAGAACCACTAACAAACTTCCTCAGATATCATGCTAAACTAAGAAACCTCTAACCCTTCGACATTCTTGGTGGTTTTTAACAACAACGCCTATTTTCCGGGGATCCACACCACACCATCACCGAAATCACATGGATCGGGGAACGCACTTGTCAAGCCAAATCGACACTTGCTCAACTTAACCGTCTCTCCCTTAATGTTCGTGAATACACCCGTGTGTTCAATGTTCCTCCGAACTACCTGAATACACCAAGATATCATCAATAAAACCATGACCTAACCCATCCAACACCGCCTACTTTGCTTCATCAAATCCATAAATGTCGCTGAGCATTAGTCAAACTAAATGGCATCACCGTAAACTCATAATGCCCGTAGTGTCCCGACGCGCCTTAGAACATCACCCCGCACCCTCAACCGGGATGATACCGACCTCAAATCTATCTCTCGAGTACACTTGGGACCGGAGCTGATCGAACAACTCATCGATCCTAGGGAGTGGATAATGATTGCGATATAACTCGCTGAATTGCCAGCACCCATACACAAACCGCAAACTCCCATCTCTTCTTTTTCACACTAAGAGAACTAGAGCTCCCATCTAGATACATGCTCTACCGAATGAATCCCCTTACTTAACACCCTTCTCCTCTAACCAAGCCTTAAGCCTCTCAACCTACAAAAAGCCATCCCATAAGGAGGAATGGAATGTGGTCACCCCCGATCAAATCAGAACCCACCTCTCTTTCCTATTTAAACTCGTCATCATTCTGGGAACACATTCAGAACTCTTTCTAACAACTCCAATCCTCATCCACATAGTCCTCCTTCCTCTTGCCTCCACCCCACATGCTGGGATAACCCCTCGACAACCTTTATTTAGCATTCTCTCGTGGCCGTCATGGCAGATCATACAGAAAACAACTCTGCGCTTTAACCTCGAACTTTTACCTCCAATTTCAGCCTATCACAATTTTCATTTTTATAATAACTTAACGTGGTTCTCTATGGTGGAGTCACCTAATCCATACCGAGAACCACATCAAAATCCCCCATATCTAAAGCTATAAGATCCGCTGGGAACTCCCGTCCTCAATCAACTCTTACTCTCTCTAACTACTCGTCATAGTAATCTGGATTTCAAATTTTTATAAACTTCATACGAATTCTCTAATGGTTGGCTCCCATCCAGAATCCATCTAAGAATGGCTTGATGCAAATGAATGCGTAGCTCCCAGTCCACTAATGTATGCCACCCATGATCAAGGATAGGGAAATAATACCAATGTATCATTATTCCGAGATGACCGCATCTGTTGAGTCACAAGATATACTCCGCCCTCGAAAAGGGCTCGGTCAGATCCCTGGGCATTGCTCTACCTCACGCACGCCACCTCTACCCAGAAATGGTTGCCTCAACAAACATCTCCCCAAGACTTCAGATCATCTCTCGTACTGGAAGGACTGCCATCGATGTTTTCACCAACTTCACCGAGGGCACTCCCCTAATGAAATGGCCTTCCCGCCACACAGCGGAAACACCCTATACCGAATCTCCTACATTCTCCATGGTGTCAAGCTTCGACATATATGACATACAGAGGAATATCGTGCCATCGCAACCCGGGCCTCACCGATCCCCGACTGTAGATAGATCCCTCGACCGCACCTTGGCCTCTATGCAACCTCTCGCTTCTTGCTTTTCTTTTCACCACCGATCGCCCCGAAGCTTGTGTCTTGGACGCACTGTGCACCTCTCTTACTCTACTTTCTTTGCCTACTCGATACATGGCCGTAGTGCTTTGCTCAATCCCCGAGCGTACCCTTACCAAGTCCCCACCCATTCTCGAGGAACCACCCGACAAATGCACTCGATCCTGGCATATAGTCCCGATAAAAACCTTTTGCACTTTGCACTCATCCCGCTTGAATATAGGAACCAATCTAACTAATTCCCGAGAACTTCTTCTCTCATATTCGACACCGACATGTTCTTTTCGTTTCAATTTGAAGAACTCCTCAATTTTTAAACCTATGACTGAGAAAGAATCACACGAATTCTTCGTCAATCGTCCCACAGATATGCCGTAATGTGACGCCTCCTCTCACAAAGATCCCACTAACCCACTCGTCTCTTCCATCGTAAAACCGGAAAACAAGACTCTTTACTCATCCGTGCAGCCCACAAATCATAAACCTTATTGACTCTGGCTCTACGATAACTAGCTGCTTCTCGGATTACCACGCGCCATACGGCTCGCGCCCAATTTCGCATTCCCCATCGACCCCTGCTCTTCAATAACCTCTCTAGGTGGTGGTGGAGGTTGCGATCGGCCCACTGTCGCTATGGCTGCTTTGTCCCCGAGCAACTGTGCCACCCCGCTTCTCGTCGTAATAATACCGGCACTCGAGCTCCCTCTCGTGGCCCAAATGTATCCAAACCTTAACCTACTCGGAGGTCGATTCATGAGGCTGGTGAAGGAACCAACCACGTACTCACCCCTCACAGCACGCAGATTCCTGAAACCAATGAATAATCCCCTTCCAGGATTCCACCACTCACGTCCTCTTCCCCGACTTAGTGTCAGATTTACCAAAACTCAACTGTTGAATCACTTGATATGTATGTACTTTAAACTTATCATGCATGGTTGCCAATACTTATACTCACAACATGTCATTGTATCATCTCTTCTCATGTCCCAGGTCATCAGGATACAATACTCGATAATACCTTACACACCCCACCCTTCCGCTATGGGCGTGTCGCCACTCCACGTAAAACTCCCACCAAGCAATTTTAAATCCATCAGAACCTCCGTGAAGCCGTTTATTGTCATTTAAAACCTCCTATAAAAATTTTCTTTCTAACTACGATTTATAGGGCTTTCTACAAGATATACCAGATATAGACATGTCCCAAATCCCAGATATACATCCAATTTACACTATATCCAAAATATGGCAACCAAAGATACCAACACATTCTCACAAAACTACTCGGCGGTACGTACATATGCTCCATTATACAAGTTGGAAAGTCATTTCACACAATATCTTTAATTACAAAGATCGATATAAATGTCGAGAATCCTAATCTCGCTCCCAAATATTCAAGTGTCCAGACTGAAATAGCTTTAAAATGACAAAACAATGAGCCAAACGAGCTCGTTGAGTATGTTTTATAAATGTTTTTTCCAAAACATCTCAAAATCAGAAAACTTTCACTACTTCGTAGTTTTTACTTTGCTTTGCTTACTTGCTTTAAAGTTTCTAAAACTTTTCTTAGTTTTGTTTGCTTTGTTTTTTAAAGCTTGTAAACTTTATTATTATGTTGCTTAGAAGTTTATAAAACTTCTCAAATTTCCTTTGTTGCTTTATCTTGTTGTTTTGAAAAGTTTAAACCTTTCATAAACTTTGCTTAAAAGTTTCTAAAACTTTTTCATAAAAACGGGAGCCTGGGCTCAACCGCATTCTTTGAAAAATAAAACGAGCCCGCCAACTGCCGCTTTAAAATCCCACAGAGCTTACTCAACCGGACGTTTTGAAATCTAAACTTAGCTCGCTCAACCGTCGCTTTAAACCTCCTAAGCCTGGCGACCGAACCAATGGTTGATTTTTCAAAATCAGATATTATGCTTATAAAACATCAACCACTGAGGCCTATTTTTGCTATCAGACTTACCGAACTGAAGCTCAAGCACTCAGGTTTTCTGGAAGGATCCGGTCCCGCATCACCTTTTTTTTTTTCCGGTGAATATGGTGGAATTGACCTGGGTCGCCATCACCATAATTTAGTTAGAGCTCATAACCTTATTGTGAAGACCCCACCGTCACCGCTTCCGGTCCTTAGGTGGGCCCCTTCACTCACTTGGATATCCCCCTACCCACAGGGTTTCTTTCGTCACAGGATTTAACCCGGTCACCAAGGGCCATGTCCAGAAGATCTGCCACCAACTCCGAGCTAGTAGCTCAGCCTGGTACCCACTAATAAGAACTCGTACTTAAGCCCAGTCCTGTGTTCGAGGCGAGCCATGAGAAAGGAGGTCCCTAAGGGGGAGATATGGTCTGCTCGAGGCCTGGGTCCACCAAAAGTCGAATAGGTGGGCCCGCACCCGAGGGTGGGGTCGTCACACCCTATATACCCCGTATGTGCCACTCGCCTCCTCAAATGTATGATATGTCCCACGCTTGCCGACCGTGCAAACTATAATGCATGTATGAAATCCTACCACCACCGTGCACGTATTTATACTGACTGGTTCATTTGCCAAACGGTGGAAGGCCTTGTTTTTCAAACTTTTGCTTCGCTTGCTTGCTTGCCGCTTCTTTGAAAATGGTTTTACAATTTAAAACCATTTGCTTGTTATTGAAAATGGTTTACTTTATTCTCAAAACTATTTACTTACTTGCTCGCTTGCTTGAAAATGGTTTTACAATTTAAAACCAATGCTTCTGCTTTCAATTATGGTTTAACCTGAAACCATTTGCTTGATTTCAAATTTATCAAGTTGTTTTGAAATGGTTTGAACTCAAACCATGTAAATACTATACTTTCAAAGAAACAATTTATAATACACACACAATACACTAAGATTGAAACGTAGCTTTGTAAATACCTCCACCTCTTTCAAGTTACTAACCGAGCACAGCTCACAACTTTCTCCCGCCTCATTTAGCCTACACACTCGATATTAGATCACACACGTCAAGACAACTAAGCAATTTGCACACTTGCAAGAGAATGAAACTTTAAATATGTGGGCCCCAAAATGCCATTCATAAAGTAGCAGCATGGACCTAGACTAAAGGGACTTTCCATATAGTTCAAAAACACCAAAATATTAAAATTTCTCTTGTCTGGATCGTTTGAATAAATCCTGAAATTTTCAACTAATAATACTTAAAATTCCAAATTCAGCCTTGACCGTCCGAAAATAGTCCCAAAATTTCCTAAAATTCTCCTTAAATCACCCAAAAATTTTGGGACTCCACTTATGGCCTCTAAGAATATTCCAAGCCATTATATAGCCTTTAGGGCTCATGATAATACAAGTAGGAAAATTTCCCACCTCTTCAACCTTGACAAAGCCAAGATTTTGTGTCCACGCGTAGCTCGTCGCGTGAGGAGCAACTTAAACTTTATCGTAATTAATCACTGTAATGATCGAGATCCCAGAAAACTAAAATTTGGTTTTCGATATTTAATCAATTCTCTGAAATCCTTGTTTAAAATTAATGCCAGCTCGTCAGAAGATTCTTTTTCTGGTTATCCCGACATGAATCCGACACGATTTCAGAAATCCTGAGAAAGAAGATTTGAAAAGAAAACTTAAATCCCACCGCCTGTCCCATTTTCTGTTTCATTCTAGTCTCTGCAAAGCTTGTTTTGCTTTTGTTTGTTTGTTTTTTTTTTTTTATATGTAATCACATGTCCTTTATATTCTTTCACTGTCAACCTAAACAATTTATTTTATCTCGCTTGACTTATTTATCCTAAATGAATATTCTTCAGATATACTTAAGCTATTTTTCAATTTTTCTAAAATCCTGTTTGTGTCTTCACCTCATCCACAGCCAAAATTTAAAAACATTCATTCGTCTCGAATTAAACTAAACTTTCTAGGCTCACATAGATTTCATGATTTAACTTTAACTGTTGCAGCCCTGCTATTATCCAGACTAGAGAATTTTCTAGACTTCTGAAAATTTCAAAATTCAATACATGAGTTTTACTATTTAAACTTTCATTAATTATACTACCTCAACTTTCCTAATTAAAACCTTCAAATCCTTTGAAATTCCTACTATGGCTCATCTCTAACTTGTAATTTATGCTCTTAGTATTATCCTTTTTTAATTAAATGACAATTGTACCCTTTGTTTTAAGTACCAAATTCGGTTCCAAAATTTATAATTTCCTAATTTCATCTCCAAAATACTACTAACGCTGACACTTCAGATTTTTTATACACCCCTACGTGATCATGTGACCGTACACTCTCTCGGGACGGTGTTACAACCAGCACGAACTATTCCTATAAGCTATTGAACCAATCTATTCCTTAATACATACTTTTTTAATATATTTTTAAATTTTTATAATATACATTTGAATATAAAATGAATTTTTTTATGACCGTTTGACATAAATCAACAAATTCATACAAATTTGTGACTTGAATTATAAATTTGTTTACAACTCCCAGACACCTGACCGCCACAAAATAGTGACTGAAACACAATTCCGTCACAATTTTCAAACTGATTTGTGACCATTTAAGACCATATCTATTTTTCAAAAAAAATTCATTTTTATATTTTTTAATTTGTGGTTGTAAACTATTTCAAAATATTCTAATATTTGAGTAATATCATAAACTATTTGTGTCACTACACTAAATCTGTAGTTTGACCTGACTAGGAATGTAATGTTATGCCAACAAACCTTCAGAGTAAAGCTCTGGCTTGAAATATATTCATCGACTATCATAATGATCACCCGACTATATATCCACACATATATATATAAATATGCTCAGATACAAAACATCGTAAGAGGGAGAAAATAAAGTTTCGATCCCACATACACCGTCATCGTACCCAAAATGAACCGAATTTGTCTGAATTACAAACATACTAATATTCCAGCAATTCACAAAGACACCTAGATTTAAATAGACAAAGATTAATAATATCATAATAGTACATGTAACCACCGTGAAGGAAGAGGGACTGAGGTTTATCAAGGATCCGAGAAGGAGGACTGGATGGTAACCCTGAACAAATCACTGAGATCACGCCTCGAGAGGAGTTATTATCATATAAATTATAACACATCCACAACCAAAATGTTATGCATACTTATGGGAAATTCATAATATAGACATGGTAATCTAAAATTATATTACATGAAAATTCACTTGATCATATACTACACGGCATAGTTCGGTGTCATAACAATAAATATCACATCAAGCTTAGACATTTAGGTGAGGAACTGTATTCAATACTATAAGCTCTACTAGCTTCTCTCTTCCAACCCATGAGATCATGCCCGAGAGAATCTCCACCAGTGGTCCTTAACTCCATCGACACTTAACCAATAACCCATAGTCAAGCGCCCGAGAATGCTCAACCAGGTCCTACTTCCAAAGAACAATATATCATAACTACAGCCAAGCCCAGAGTAACGCCAAACCAGTGACCTTACCTCCGCAGATCCCAGAGAAGGCCAACTGGGGAACTCATGTCCATAACCATCATAAACCCATAACATAACTGATCAACACTGGTCCCATGCAACTCCACTGTGGTGTATGTCCCATCGTAGTTCCTCCTATTACAATCATTTCCAAATACAATGCACAAGAATATCACTCCCAACAATGCACACTCACACCCATCATCATAATGTTTCCTATATGCGTATATATTTCATAACAACTAACAATTTAGTTACCATAGTAAATACAATTCCAATAGTAATAATCATGTTACTCGTGACAAAGACAAGGTAGCCTAATACTCATAACAAAGTAGTGCAATGCATGCAGACAGATGTCATAAACTATATGATATCAACTCTCATCAAGAATCTGCCTCGCAGCCGCCTCACACCAGCCAAGCCCAAGCAGAGTCGACAATCTAGAATAGAAAAGACATAACTGAACATCAGATCGAGGTTTGCTTAACTCCTCAGACTTGACTAGACACCCATGCTGGGATCACATGAAGACGCCAAATTTCACCTTAAAATTCAAGCAGTAATCCCTCCCTAAAAAACCGGACTTAACTCCCCAGAACAAGTCCAGAACTCGGCAAATAACATTCCCTAATATACACAAGAATCAAACATCGAGCCGCCACACAATTATAATTTTATTGCCCGACTCGTCCCAACCATCAAATCAATAATTTGTATCCGCACATACACACCAATTCCTTTATTAACTACTTCGGATTATACAATACAAGTAACTAATCTCAACGTAGTCCAAATACAAAGTGGCATATTCTTGTTACTGCCATCATCAACAATAAAATCATTAGTTCTGATAACACGATTAGAACCCACACGCTTTAGGGTATAGATTCTTTACCGAATGCCACGCGAACCCACCACACCGCTTCCGAACTACTAGTGGGATTTAACGCTTCGTCCTGTGGCATGCTTCCTGGTGGTCCGCCGCCGATTTCATGGCTCTAAAAATTCATCCTCGTCTGAATAAACCGAGGGTACCAAGCTGCAGACTGGGATTATTATTATTAGGGGAGTCCAAAAACAATTTTTGCACACTTTGACGCTAAAAACAACCCAAAATGCATAAAACAGAATTTCTTCTTAAGTTTATCTCTCTAGAATTCACTACGCATTAAAGTTTGAAATACAACTGGCTACTCCTAAGGTTTTCGGGGTCCCGAGCTCGAAAATGGCCTTTGCTTGGTCAAACACGCCCAAAAGGGGTCGTTTAGGCGAGGCACCCACCTAAGGCACGAGGAGTGACGCGCCACCGCGAGGGCGGAACTACACACAGAGGTCTATAGTCACGCGCCAGAAGGTGGTGGTGGCGCGCGACTAAGGGCTCCAGGCTGACTGAGGAAGGAAATGCCAGAAGAAGAGGAAGAGGACTCACTTGATCCTGCGAGAACTACAGCTTCAGCCAGACTGGCATGCAAGGGTGGCCTGGATGTGAGCCGCCTTCCTCATGCCGCCGGATGGCCTGACTCCAGGTCGGAAACCCCACCACGCGTGACGTTGCCCGCCGTGAGGTGCTCCGGGAGAGAGAGGCGTCTCTGCCTGCAGTTTTGCCCCCCCCCCCCTCCCTTTTCCATTTAACCCTTAGTCAACTTTTAATTAATATTTTAACAATTCAAAATAAATATTAAACAATTATGGAAATAATTTAAATGGCCACCCTTTACTAGTATTACATTCTTCCCTTAAGAAAATTGCCCTAATTTGAAGAATAAGAACATACTTTCATTATCGAATAAGTATGGGTAGATGAACTGCCAGATTCTCCGCTTTATTCCCAAGTGCACTTTTCACGAATGATTCGCTATAGGATCTCACCATCGATGACTTTTGATCGGAGCTGACGAACCTGAGTATCCACGATGGCTGGGCGGTGTCGCTCCTCATACGATAAACCTCACCGATTCTACTGGGCTCCAGAAGACATGTGAAGGATCTGGCACGTACTTCCTCAACATAGATATATGAAAGACCGGATGAATATTGGCGAAATTAGGTGGCAACTCCAGTCGGTAGGCTACATCCCCAACTCTCTCCACAATCTCAAAGGGTCCCACGTAGCGAGGTGCTAATTTCCCCCTCTTACCAAATCTCATCACGCCGTGACGGTGGAAACTAGAACATACTACCACACAAACTCACATAGCTTCTCTCTCGGGCCTGCAGCTCTTCTCGTCACGAAAGGTCCTCAACCACTTTAATGGTCAGAATCTTTCATGATTTGATCAATTCAGACTTAGTTTCCACCAACTTTTCTCAAAGAACTCAAGCGATCTACACTTCCTACCATAATGCCTCGTATGTTACATACCGATACTTTCTTGACATGATAACTATTATTGCACAACTCCACTAGTTGCAAATGCCAAACTCCATCGCCTCCAAAATCCATCACACACATCTCAAAGATGTCCTCCAACGTCTCGAATAGTCCTCTCGTGACAATCCGTGATCCACCTGAGGGTGAAAAGTCGTGGTTAGTCCAATCGATAATCAAGCCTTCATGAAGCTTCCACGAACTAGGAAGGAACTTCGGCCTCTGGGTCAGACACAATCGAAAATCGATCCTATGAAGACTCATCAATCCTTATCAATATACACTCCTAGCATGTTCGGGCCACGGAAAAGTTATTTCACAGTAAAAAGTGTGTCGACTTAGTCATTCGATCGACTATCACCCAAATGGAACTGCACCCCCGCCAAAGTTCGAGTAATCCAACACAAAGTCCATGGTGGATGATTCTCTCCATTTCCACTCCGAACCCGGGAGGTCAGAACAACCCACGCTTCTCGATGCCTGCCTCGACCACTGGCAAGTCAAATTACTGGATACAAACTCCGCTACATCCTTCTTCATACCACTCCACTGAATAGCTAGCCCTTAAGATCACGACACATCTAGAAGTGGTCCTATTTAATACCTGTCATATTGTTTCTTCCATAATTTCTTTTAAGTCCACTTAAACTCCTGGGACGCATACCTAGTACCCAATCTCAACGTGCCATCTTCCTAATCATGTACCCAGGCTGACCCCATTAACCTCAACTATACTTTCATCAATCAGGGTCTCAGATTGAGTTGTCTTACTCTGTCCATCGTAACTCATTCTAATTTCGAATGTGCTAAGTGCTCCGCACTCCAACACTCCCCAAACAAACCTCACCATACAATTCATACAAATTTCCTTAGTCAATCGTCGCCACGCACTAATGGGCTTAGACCGATGATTTCCTACTCAAAGCATCTCGCCACCACACAATTTCTGCCTGGTGATATTGAATCTACAATCATAGTCCTTAAGCACCCAAACATCTTCTCCGCCTCAAATTTATTCCTTTTGCCGTGAAAAATATATTTTAAACTCGCATCCCGTGAAAAATCCCACATGTCTCAACACATGTGTACGCTCCCAGATCTTCACCAAAGATCACCGCCCGCCATCTCCAAGTCATGATTGGCACTCGCCGTCTCTTCAACCGTGGCTATGGCTAAATCACCTTACCATGCTGCATCAATACACACCCCAATCCAACTCTAGTTGGTCACATCAGATAACCTCCCGCATTCGTAAGGTAAATGCCAACATCGGAGCAGAGGTCAAACAACTTCTTCACGCCGAAACTCACCACAAGCCTTCTCGCCCACTGGAATCTCGCCATTCTTCCGCTAACCGTCATGTGCAAATGATCTTTCGAAAATCCCCGTACGAAACGGCGATGAATGAACCGCAAACCCAGAAACTTCGAACCTCACCACCGTGGTCAGGGTTCCGCCAATCCATCACCATCTCTCTGATCCACTTGAATACCTCGATACTACATGTCCCAAGAACACCATCCGTACCAAAATTCTAGCCACTTGGAGAATTTGGTATTATAATCATTGCCCCCAAGGTCCGCAATACTATCCTAAATGCTCTACATGCCCCCTCATTCGAGAATACACTAAGATATCATCAATGAACACAAATTACAAAGCGATCTAGCTGGCTCGGAACACTCGCTCACCAACCTATAAAGTGCGCGGCATTAGTGAGTCCAAAAGATACTCACTAGAACTCATAATCGGCTGCATTCTCGTCCCGACGTCGCTCTTCTAACATCCCTCTCATGTCTTATTCTCAAATGATGATATCCCGAATCGTAGAGATCAATCTTAGAAAACATATGTCCTCGCCGATCAAACAAGTCATCTGGGTCCGCATGGATATTTATTGTGACGGTTCACTCTCGGGCAGCGCCCGTCTCTACTCGATTTTAACAGATTCTTTCGCCATCACCTTTAGCCCTTTGTACCTCGTCGCTTAACTCCGACCTAGGCGCAGCAATTGTTTCACAGGGCACCAACCCATTAGTAGCTCGCCTGGCACCCACCACGTAAGAACTCGGGGTACTTAAGCCCTGTGTCCCAAAAGTCTCGAGGCGAGCCATGGCAATGGGAGGTCCCTAAGGGGATATGTGGTCGGCCGAGCCTGGGTCCACCAAAAGTCGACAGGCGGGGCCCGCACCTCGAGGTGGGGTCAAGCCACAATAAAAGGCGCCGCCGTGAGGGTTTTGCCAGCAGTGGCCATCGTTACCTCTCGCAGCCCTCTCATCACTCAGAGATCTCGGTTACAGCTGCCGCTCACAGCTGGTTTCATCAGCAGCTTTCTAGGTTCCTGTGGCATTCGCTACCAACCGAGCTACTTCAGCCTGGCCGCAGAAAGGCAAGGATGCTTCCCTAAGGACCTTAAGCTCTTATGACGGTTCGAATCCTCGTGGAGGCGAAAGAAACCTTGTGAGTGTGGGGAGATCCTAGGGTGACAGAGAACCATCTAAGGACCCAGTAAGACGTATAGCTCCCACTCGCGGGCAGGCTCCCGGTGGGACCTCAAATGTGATATTTCACGAGGTACCTTAAGCTGCAAGGATTTAGAGGGTAAAGTTATAGGTTAACCTGGCGAGTACTGTTGGCCTGCAGTAATATCTCACACGCGATAGCGCCACATGACGAACCCCTATGCAAAGCGTGAGTTTCTCCTGCCAAAGATGGGCAAGCTATGACCTGACACTTGCCTCACCGTCAAGCATTCTAAATCGTTTCTGGTGTTTATTTCTCCGGTTCCATCGTAAGGAAAGAAAGAAAGAAAGAAAGTTTTTAAGGCATAAATGAATTTTAATTGTATAGTTATGTATTAGAAGCGAAAGAAATAAAGTTTAAGGTATAAATGTTTCAAAGCATAAAATGGGATTTTAAATTGTATAAGTATTTATCGAAGAAAGTTGAAGGTATAAATGTTTCAAAGTATAAATTGATTTTAATGGTATAAGTATTTATCAAAGAAAGTTTACATATATGAAATGTTTAAGGTATAAATGGATTTTAGTTGATAAGTATGTATTATTTTGGTATATACCGAAAATGTTATTTTAATGAAAATGTACACTCACCGCTCCTTGAATAATATTTCCATGTTTTCAAACATTCGTGGACCCGAGACAAAAGGCCGATGAGGACCCTCCTCAGATGTGTTGAGTCGAGCCATTGATGATTTTACGATCGTGATTTCATTGTATATATAATTTTGCATATTGTTTATGTTGAATATTTTGTTATGTATATATGTATATGTATAAAGTTGAAAAGGAACTACGTGGGCTTTAATCTCTGGACGGTGGTACGAGGCTGCTCGCTTAAGTCCCATTTTTAAGCCCAAATGTTGATAAAATGTGCATGTGGAATTTAAGAGGTTTGAATGTTTTGATGATTTGAAGTAAACAAATGTATATGTATGTATACGTTGATCAAGGCGACGAGAATCCTAAATATGGAAGTATAAAATTGAAGTTTATATGTTTTTAAAACAGTTTTTGTATCAGGTTTTCAGAATTTGGGAAAGTCCGAAACAGAGGAAATCCTCGGGCCAATTTTCTTCCAAAATCCAAAAACAAAAGAAAAGAAAAAAAATTTATCACTCGCTCCAGATTATTTTCTAAAGGTATGTTAAAGATTGTAAAGGTTCTGCCTGCATGGGATTTTATTTGACAAGTTTTAAGGAAAAGTTTCTGATATATCCATCGAGTGCCGAGGTCCCCCACCATGAGGTTAATCCTGCCTGATCCTTCAATAAACTGAATTTTTTAAAAAAATAGACATCTACACAAAATCTGGCCACAAGCTCTAAGTTAGAAAATTCAGACTTTAATTGTGTTTCATTACTCATTTTGTGACTCGAATAAAAATTCACACAAAGTTGTGACGATTTATAATTCACAAATCTCCATAATCGATTTTATTAGCATATTATTAAAAACATTTTATATTTGAAATTAATTGTATTATAAAAAATTTAAAATATTAAAAAGAATATTATTAAGGAGTCCAAGATTGATTCACACAACTTATAGGACAATGACTTAAATATAATCGAGCCTATTTCGAATATATGCTTAACAAATTGCTTCAATTAGCTATGCCTCATGGTGAAAAATAAAAATTTATTTTCAAATATCACAAATTTTAATAATGTCAAATTTTGTAAATATCAGAGTAATATTATAAATATTATTCTAATTCTTTATTATTTTTTATGACTATATAAATGTATGCAAAATTATACATACAATTTAAAATATTGAAATATCACTAAATTTTCAAAAAATTAAAAACAATTACACAAAAATATACCACATATATTAATAATAAAGTTCCAATAGTTTATATTATTTTCAAACATTAGAATATTTTAAAATAGTTTCTAATACAATTAAAATATAAAAATGAATTTTCAAAAGTAATAGATATTTGTTTATAAAATGGTCACAAGTCGGTTAGAAATTGTGACGGAATTGTTTGTTATCATTTTGTGATTTGAATATACCACAAAGTTGTGACGGATTTATAATTCCGCTACAAATTTGTGGACCGATTTGTGACAGACAATATTACAAAAATTCATTTATATTTGAATTAATTAAATATAAAATTAAAAATATTAAAAGAATATTATTATGAGTCCAAGATTCATTCAATAACTTATAGGAATAGTTCGTGATTTAAGAAACATAATCTGAAACATTTTAATATATATAGTTTAATAAATTGCTTCAATTAGCTATCTCGAAGGATGGATAAAATAAAATTATTTTCACAAATATCAGCAAATTTAATAATGTCAAATTTTGTAACATCGTAGCATGATATAAATTTATTTATTCTAATTTTTATTATTTTTTACAACTATATAGGGTCGAAAAAAATTATACATACAATTTAAAATATTGAAAATATCACAAATTTTCAAAAAATTAAAAAAACAATTACACAAAATAGTTAATTACATGTTATATTAGCAATAAATTCAAATAGTTTATAATATTTTCAAACATTAGAATATTTTGAAATAGTTTTTAATACAAATTAAAAAATATAAACAATTTTAAAAATGGAGATCACAAAATTGGTCATGGTGTCATAGAAAATTTGCATTTAATGTGAGCTTCATTACTATTTTGTGATTTGAATAAATTCCCTCTCACAAAGTTATGACGTGATTTATAATTCCACACAAATTTAGAATTCCATTTGTGACAGATATGACAGAAAATTCATTTTTATACGAAATTAATTGTATTATAAAATTTAAAAACATTAAAAAGTATATTATTAAGGAGTCCAAGATTGATTCTAACAACTTATAGGAATAGTTCAAAGATTTATGCAAATGATAATTCCAGCCTATTTCAATATATATAATACTGAATAAATTGTTTCATCTAGCTATGCCCCGATGCTGTGGGAAAAATAAAATTATTTTAAATATCGTATAAATTTCCATTAACGCTAAATTCAGAACATCAGAAGATGATATAAAATTATTTATTCTAATTTTTATTATTTTACACTATATACCGTGACAAATTATACATACAATTTAAAATATTGAAATATCACAAAATTTTCAAAAAAAATTAAAAAAACAATTACACAAATACACTACATATATTAATAATAAAATTCCAAATAGTTTATAATATTTCAAACATTAGAATATTTTTGAAATAGTTTAATATGCAAATAAAAAATATAAACTGAATTTTTAAAAAACAGACATCTATTTAAAACTACACAAGTCTAAGTAGAAAATGCATTTAATTGTGTTTCGTCACTATTTTGTGATCGAATAAAAATTCTCTCACAAAGTTGTGACGATTTATACCCGCCACAAATTTATAATCGATTTTATATTGTGATAGTTATTGTAAAAAATCTACTTTTATATTTTTGAAATTAATTGTATTATGTGCCTAAAAATATTAAAAAAAAGAATATTAAGGAGTCCAAGATTGATTCAACAAACTTATGTGAACAGCTTCAGATTTCAGAAACGCTAATCGTGAATTCTTATTTCGAATATATACTTAACAAATCGCCTTCAATTAGCTATGCCCCGATGGTGATAAAATAAAAATTTATTTCAATATCACAAATTTCAATAATGTCACTTGTAACATCGTAGCATGATATAATGTTATTTATTCTAATTTTTATTATTTCTTTTATGACTATATAGTCGTATTAAATTATACATACAATTTAAAATATTTGAAATATCTTAAAATTTTCAAAAAAAAATTAAAAAACAATTACACAAAATATAACTACATATTAATAATAAAGTTCCAAATAGTTTATATTATTTTCAAACACAAATATTTTAAAATAGTTTCTAATACAAATTAAAAATATAAAAATGAATTCCTTTTTTTAAAAAAATAGATAATGTTTATAGCTGGTCAATCTAAGAAAATTGTGATCGATTGTGTTTCCGCTACTATTTTCTGCACTTTAGTCAAAATTCGTCAAAATTGTGATTATTTATAATTCCGTCAAGCAAATTTCAGACCATTTCACATGATATTATTACAAAAATTCATTTATATTTGAAATTAATTAGATAGAAAAATTGTAAAATACAAAAAGAAATATTATTAAGGAGTCTCAAGATTGATTCAACAACTTAGAATAGTTCGCACTTTAGTAAACGAATCGAGTCTATTTTTAATATATAGCGTTTCAACAAATTAAGCTCTAATTAATATGTCTGATGATGGATAAAATGTGAAATTATTTTCAACAAATTTCCTAAGAATGTCAAATTTTGTACCATCAGAGTAAAGCATGATATAAATTATTTATTCTAATTTTTATTATTTTTTATGACTATATAATCACATAAATTATACATACAATTTAAAATATTGAAATATTCACAAATTTTCAAAAAAAATTAAAAACAATTACACAAAATAGCACTACATAGATTATCAATAAAATCCAAAATAGTTTATAATATTTTCAACATTTAGAATATTTTAAATAGTTTCTAATATTAGTTCAAAAAATATAAAATGAATTTTTTTTAAAAATAGATATTTGCCGACAAATGTCATAAGTCATAGAAAATTGTGACGTGAATTAGGTTTCCATTACTATTTTGTGACGGGACAAAAATCTCACACAAAGTTGTGACGATGATAATTCCGTCACAAACTCGACCGATTTGCGATGCATGCTTATTAAAAATCTTATTTTTTATATTTAAATGAATTGTATTATGTACTAAAATATTAAAAAAGTATATTATTAAGGAGTCCAAGATTGATTCAACAACTTATAGGAATAGTTCACTTTAGTAAACATGTAATTCAGCCTATTTTCAATATATAGTTTAACAAATTAAGCCTAATTAGCTATGCCCGATGGTGGATAAAATAAAAAAATTTTATTTTCAAATATCACAAATTTTAATAATGTCAAATTTTTGTAACATCGAGCATGATATAAATTATTTATTCTAATTCTTATTATTTTTTATGACTATATAGTCGTACAAAATTATACATACAATTTAAAAATATTGAAATATCACAAATTTTCAAAAAAACTTAAAAAACAATTACACAAAATAGCACTAAGAGTTATATTAATAATAAAATCTAAATAATATAATATTTTCAAACATTAATATTTTAAAATAGTTTCTAATACAAATTTAAAAAATATAAAAACACCTTTTTTAAAAATAGATATCGGTCACAAAATGGTCACAAGTTCTGCTAGAAAATTGTGACTAATTGTGTTTCCGTCACTATTTTCCTCGACGGAATAAATTCGTCACAAAGTTGCACTCATGATGATAATTCGCCACAAATTTAACGATTTGGGTACACAGACAGCTTATTGAAAAATTCATTTTATATTTGAAATTAATTGTATTATAAAAATTTAAAAATATTAAAAAAAAGTATATTATTAAGGAGTCCAAGATTTGATCTAACAACTTATAGGAATAGTTCAGACTTAGTGTTTCATAACTGAGCCTATTTCGAATATATAGTTTAACAAATTGCTTCAATTAGCTATGCCCGATGGTGGATAAAATAAAAATTTATTTTCAAATATCACAAATTTTAATAATGTCAAATTTGTAACATCGTAGCATGCTATAAATTATTTATTCTAATTTTTATTATTTTTAGTATCATATAGTCGCATACAAAATTATACATACAATTTAAAAATATTGATGTCACAAACAACTGGGGGCCAGACCAGACTAGGGAATGGGAGGCATAGTGTCACCTAAACCCGTAGCAAGCCTTATTGAAATATTCATGCCGACTATCATACGATCACCACAGTCACACACACATATATCCACATGCATATTTATAATATGCTCGCATGTCAAACATCAATAGGGAGAATAGCCCGATCCCACATACACCAGGCCAATACACACAAATGAAATCGTAATTATCTCGAATTTACAAAACATACTAATATTCCAAAGTAACGCAGTTGATACCTAGATTGAAGAGACAAAGATTAATACTATCATAGTGAAGATATAAATCACAGAAGGAAAGAATTCGCAGTTCTCAAGGATTCGAAGAAGGAGGACTCCGATAAAGATCTGAGGCCAAATCTGGTGATCAAGTCGGGCCTCGAGAGTGAGTTAATATCATATAATCTATTCCACATCTACAACCAACAGATATACATACATATAGAATTTTCAATATAATGTACTATATTTATAAGAGTATATATATATATATCACATTTGAATTATATAACACATATCACATATGTATGATGCAATACGCATCAAGTTTCATATCATCACACGACAACACAACATCGAACTCAAACGACCCTATACTCCAACACACACAAGCTTTCATACGCTCTCTCAAATCCAATGTGACCGCTTCCTGAGAGAAATGCTCGACTGTGGTCCTTAACCCAGCTGACACTTAAAAACCAATCCAACCATAGCTCGCAGCTCGAGAGAAACGCTTCAAACCCTGTGTCCAACTCCAAAGAACTGACCTTACCATAATCCATAGCCACACCTGAGAGTAACGCCCCAATGTGGATTCACCTCCTGCATCCCCGAGAGAAATGCTCAACCGTGGAACCTTGCTATACATAAACATAACTGCATCATAGTCTCGATGATACGGACAGCACGTCCTCATGTATGGACCATTAGGTGGTGCTGTCCACTAGTGTCCCATTACAAACATTTCACATACAATGCAATGCCAATATCGCACTAACAATACACATCATATCCATCATCATGAACTGGCCTCATATGCGCATATATTTTTACAACTAACTAAATAATTCAAACACAAAGCAAGCACCCAATGATAATAACCATGTCGTGATACGGTGTAGCCTAATGCCATAAATGCTATGCCACATGTGCATGATGTGTCGTGAACTATATAATATCAACTCACGTAGGGTAGCTCTGGGATCTCGTGATCGCCTCCTCGCGCTTCGTCCCTGCATGAGCTGCCTGACAATCTAAGATGGAAAAGACGTTATTGATAACAAGATTAAGATTTAAATATACTCAGATCACCGTAAAACCTCACGCACTAAACCGACATAGAATCGTAGATTTATGTTCCACCGAAAATCGCAACCTCCCAAAACTCGGACTTAACTCCCCGCAAAATAGGTCCGTGATCCGATAGAAATACATTTCTAATATCCACACTTATCCAATGCCGAGCCGGCCACAACAATGATAAATCCACGCCGACGCAATCCATCACAAAGTCAACAATTGCGATAAATACAACACACACTTTCAGAAGCCGATAATTCATTATATTTATACATGGATAACTCCGGATATAATTAAATACGCGAATCAAAATCAACGCTGCTCTAATTACATAGGATAAGAGTAAACACAACATCGCATTCCACAGATATACATTTTAAGTTACATCCTTTCAAAACACAAACATGAGCTACCAATCAAAGGCATTTTTCAAATATTAAAATAACCCTTTACGAACACCTAAAATACGAATATCGACACTCTATACAATTAGAGCTCGCACGCCGCTTTTAGGGTACAGATTCTTTAATCGAAGCTTGAATGCGAAACCGATTGCAATCAGTCTGACCACGAATCCAGACGAACATTCTGGTCCCGGTACGCTTCGAGGTCGCCGTCACCCGCGGGCCGGAAAATTCAACTTCGCTGAAATTAAATCCGAGGGTACAAGCGTAGATCGGGATTAGGGGAGCCCAAAAACAATTTTTGCATACTTGACGCTTAAAAACAACTCAAAACCCATAAAAATGCACTTTCTTCTTAAGTTTATCTCAGAAATCATTACGATTAAAGCTCAAATGGCGACCATACTTCCCTAAGGTTTTGGGGCTCCTGAGCTCGAAAATGGCCTGTTCGTTCGAAACACGCCCAAAAGGGTCGCTCTAGGCTATGCTGTACCCACCCAAGGCGCGAGGCTTGTTGCGCCACCACACAGAGAAGTAGGAACTACGCGGCCGCATGTCGAGGAAGCTTGCCTGCCGAGAAGGTGGTGGTGGCGGCGCGACAAGGGCTCGGGGCAGGACGGACGGAGGGCAAAGAACACGAGAAGAAGAGGAAGAGGATTCGCGTGATTCCCATGAGCGCAAATTTCAGCGTAGATCGAGCAAGGGGGCAAGGCGTCATGATGTTGGGAGTCTTCCGTTAATGATGGTCGGATCGGTGGCCTGAAAGACTCACTGATCCCACATAGCGTGGACGCGCACGCCACGTGAGGTGTCGTGAGAGAGAGAAGGTCTTTGTGCTTTGCAGTTTTGGCCCCTTCCATTCCACTTAGTCAATTTTAAATTTAATACTTTTAACAAATCAAAATACATATTAAACAATTATGGAAATAATTTCTGAATTAACAACTACGGTATTACATTTTCCCTAAAGAAAATTCGTCCCGAATTTAAGAATAAGAAACATACCTCATTACTGAACAAGTACTGGAGATGAATCGTCAGATCTCCCCGCTTCTGATTCTGAAGTAATTCTTCAATGAATGATTCCGCCCATAGGACTTCACCATCAGATGACTTTTGTTCTGAGTCACGAACCCGTGCATCCACGATAGCTACAGTCGCTCCTCATACTACAACTTCACCTGATCTCTACTTCGCCCAGCACATGGCTGATCTGGCACGCACTTCCTCAACATGTATATATGAAAGATCGATGAACATTGGCTAAATTAGTGGCAACTCCACGTAGGGCTACATCCCCAACTCTATCCACAATCTCAAAGGGTCCTACGTAGCGAGGTGTTAATTTCCTCTTACCAAATCTCATCACGTCAGACGGAAACCTTCAGAATACATACTACCTACACCCGTAAACTCCATGTTTTCTTTGTCGCGTAGCTCTTCTCTGCTCCTCGCCGAAAGCTGGCCCTCAACCATCTCGAATAATAGGAATCTTTTCAGAAGTGATTTGGACCAATTCAGGACCTGTTAACTTCCTCTCACCAACTTCTTCCCAGCAAACTGGCGATCTACACTTCCTACCATACAACGCCTCGTAAGGCACCATACCGATACTAGCATGATAATCGTTATTGCACGACCCACCAAAGGTAAATGCCAATCCTATCGCCACCTCCAAAATCCATCACACATCCCCGCATGTCCTCCAACGCCTGAATATCCTCCCTGACCGCTCCATCCGGTCTCGAGGGTGAAAAGTCGTAAGAAGTCCACCGAGTACTCCATTCTCATGAAGCTTCAGCCAAAACTCCAGAAGTGAACCGGGGCCCTCACATACACAATAGAAACTCGGAATCCCATGAAGACTAACAATCCTATCAATATACACCCCGCATACTGCCACTTTAAAAGTCGTCACGTAAGAAGTGTGTCAACAGTCATCGATCGACTATCACCCAATGGAATCATATCCCCGGTTCGAGGTAAATCTAGTCACTAAAGTCCATGGTAATATTCTCCCATTTCCACTGAATGGGAGTGGTCAGAACAACCCGCACGGGCCCGATGCTCAAGTTTGACCTGTCGGGCAAGCTCTACACTGGATACAAACTCCGCTTACATCCTTCTCTTTCATACTCACTCCACCACAGTTACCCCTTAAGATCGCGATAGCATCTTATGGATCCTGGATGAATAATTTGTCGTATGACAGCTCCTTTCATAATCTCGCTTCGAGTTCATCAACATCGAGGACGCACAACCTAGTACCCAATCTCAACGCCATCATCCCCAATCATAAAATCATTTGCCTGACCCTGCTGAACCTCATCCCTAATCTTCATCAACTGTGGGTCTCTCAGACTGAAATGCTTTTAATTTGTCCATCAAGACCGATGGACTCGAAATGTGCTAAAAGGTCTGCATCCCAACACCTCTAGTCAGAAACCCTAATCATACAATTCATACAACTCTCATCACTGTCGCTTTCAGACTGACATGATCGCCGATGATTTACTCAAAGCATCTCGTCACTACATTAGCCTTGCCTGGTGATATTGAATCGCACAATCATAGTCCTTACAACTCCAACCATTTTCTCGTCTCAAATTTAGCTCTCCCGCTGAAAAATATATTTTAAACTCAGGATCTCGTGAAGATTCCCACACGTCTACCATACGTATAATGTCTCCAGATCTTTAATGTAAAAATCACAAATTCGCCATCTCCAAGCCATGAGGTGTAATTTCGTCAGGCTTCTTCAAAATTGCCTAGAAGCATAAGCACCACTCTTTCCCGCACGATCATCACAGCGACCCTAATCCGACTCGGGAAGCGTCATTAACACATCGTATAACCCTCCTCGTACTTGGTAATGCTAATACCGAGCAGAGGTCAAACAATCCTTCAACCTTTGAAACTTGGTTTCTACAAATTCCATTCCATTGAAACCTCACATTCTTCCGTTACCGTGTCAAGGGTGCAAATGATCCTCTAAAAATCCCGTGACAAATCACAGATAATAACCGACTAAACCTGTGAAACTTCGAATCTCAACACCGTGGGTTATCCGCCAATCCATCAACGCCTCTATCTTCTCGGGATCCACTTGAATACCTTCCCTTGATACTACATGTCCCAAGAAGTTAAGACTATCCGTACCAAAAATTCACACTTGGAGAATTTGGCATATAATTTGCAAGCCCTCAAAGTCTGCAATACTATCCTTAAATGCCCATGCTCCTCCTCACTCCGAGAATAGAGCACAAGATATCATCTATGAACACGATTACAAAGCTTATCCAGGAAGCGGTTCAACACTCGTTTCATCAAATCCATAAAGGTCGCTTGCATTAGTGAGTCCAAAGACATCACTAGAACTCATAATACGCACTTCGTCCTCGAATGTCACCGTTTTCGAACATCCTCATGTCTCTAGCTCACCACATATCCTCGCATCGTAGATCAATCTAGAAAAAATGATTTATGCACCCCCAAGCCGGATTGCAACAAGCTATCTATTCTGTAGCTGATATTTATTACGTATTGTCGCCTTTGTTCACTGCTCAGAAGGTCTATACATAGCCGCAAGGAAACCATCTTTCTTCTTACAAATACACAGAGCACCCTGTGGAGAAGTACTGGTGGCCCGATGAAACCTTTGTCTAATGTAACCTCAGAATCAAGCCCTTCAACTCCTTCTAATCACGCAGGTGCCATCCTCAGAAGGTGGCAAGGAGATAGAAGTCGTACCTGTACAACATCAATGCAAAATTCTATCCCCTCGTCGTGGCAAACCCGGGCAACCTCCGGGAAAACATCAGAAATTCACAAGCGACAGGGACATCATCACTCTACTCTATTCATCGCCAGAAACCATTAGAGCCGTGATAATCTGCACCCCGCTAATATCCGCTAGAAGACTGCCGAAATTAATTAGAAGGGGCTGCATCCCGCCACCACTAAACCCAAACTCTGAATCCCCTGGAATCCAGAAAATCACTTGTTTCTCTCTACATCCAGGCGGCGTAGTGCCCGCCAACCAATCCATACCCAGACAACTTTAAATCCATCACATCCAACAAAAATAAGATCCCTGCATGTCTCTCGCCCACCACGCAACCTTGACACGATGGAAAAGTAAATGACCGGGCCTCTAAGGCATCACTCGGGAGGTAGTGGATCGATAACGGAGGTCTCAAGTCCGTCGCCACCACAAGCCTAATTGCAAACTAGGGAGACACAGGAGTGTGGCACCCGATCTAATAACACCCTAGCCTTAGTATACCAGACCTGACAAGACTGACACGATAAAGATTCGACGCTCAAGGCCCCGAGAGGAGGTAAAATTCTGGCCCGACCACGCCCGCACCGGGGCAGAGTTCTAATCCCCACTCCTCGTCTCACCACCAAATCGCCTCCCAGCCCCCACCTCCACATCCACCCGCCCGTCGGCCACTACACTGCGGCACCCGGGCCCCGAGAAGGACCAGCGCGCCGTCCAATGAACCTGGCGGCAACACTAGCCGCTGCAATCCCCGAGAAAAGGTCACGGCTTGGAAATCTAGATACGATTTCCGTCATACGGGCCCAATCCTCCACACTCCAAACAAGCTCCACTAGCCGCCACAAGGGCCTCGATGCATCCGCTTCACACCGTGCACGATACACCCGTGCAGAACTAGTGTCATTGCACTCGAGCCTCGAACTCCGTCCCTTGAACGGAGGCCCCATCGGGCCTAAACCCCCCGTCCAATCCAAGCCCTATAACCCTTTCCGATTGCGCTCACCCTTCCAGACCCCTTGGTCTAAACTCCAAGCCTCGTCGCCGACCTGCACCACCGGGCACCCCACCACCATACGTCACACAAGCAGTGCTGTACTAGTTTGCTCTTCCTGTATGTCTTCTTCTTAGCACCATCCACTAAGATACCATGAAGGCGAAGGGTCGGGCCTCCCATCCTGCTGCTTAAATCACGGATTCCAAGAAGCTACACTGACCGTACCAAGGATATGAAAATGTTGGTCCGAGTCTTGATGTGCCTTTATTTGCCTTGCAAATTTCCTTCCTACTACTAATTAATTCCTTTAGAAATTTACTAAGATACATGAACTCATGTGTACTCCACTGGCGCATATATCATCTCTCTTCACGTCAAACCTGTCTTCTGTGATTTGTCTCATGGCAAAAGAAATGTTATCTTCAAATCTCTCCTCGAATCGAGCCCATGTCATACCCTCCAACGGCCATGTAAACTTTCAGACCACCGCACGTTAAGCCTCGAGGGAAAAACCCGCGATCTCAATAACCGGGCTTCATCGATGCTCGGGGATCAAATGCTCTCTTCTCCACTTCGCCCAGAAAAGTCCACTGGTCACCGCATACCCCATCAAATACAACCCCATTAAGCCCGCCAGGTACTGGAACAATGGAATGATCTCGGGTCAAATCCCGGGTCCACCTACGAGAACTATTAGCACCGTCGCCGGGATGCTCTATAAGTCATTGAGAGTCAGTTCGCACCCCCGTCATACCCGCCAAAAATGCCTCCATAGTGGCCGCCGATTACTGTGCATCTCACGGCTGAAAACCGCGTTCGGGGCATATTAACTTGTGGCTCGCCCGCGGGCTCATCACCGCATCCCGTTTAGCCGCCGCGACGGTCACCCCGCCTCTTCGCCTCTTCCGTAACCGCGGATTAGCCGGGCGATACTTCATCTCGGGGCCTCTGGTCACTATAGAATCAGCCGCAGCCGCCGCCACGCAAGATCTCCGCACTCGCCGTCGGGCTGTGAAGACGGGCACGCGTATTAACCTCGACCGCCTCATACCAAAAGTAAACAAAGACTGACGGATATCAGACGTCTAATCCGATCAAGGTAAACTAGATGCAATGGTGACAGACAAGGACGAATCCCAATCCCCACTCCGCAAAGATCGGAAACTTCAGACCTGTGGCCATAGGAAACGACCACTGGCCCACACACCAACTTTGTCACAAACAAACTGGGGCCGAGACCTACACTGTGAATGTGAGTGCATAAGGCCACCTAAACCCCAGAAAGGCAGTTTCCTTTATTTGAAATATTCATGCCGACTTATCATCGATCACCGTCTATACACATATATCCACATGCATATTTATAATACGCCGTATGTCAAACATCAATAGGAGAATAAAGCGCCCGATCCCACACACACCGCACATGCACAAATGGTAATGTAATTATTCAATTACAAACATACTAATATTCAAAGTAATTCTAGCTGACACCTAGATTAAATAGACAAAGATTACTACTATCATAAGGAGATGAAAAATCGCTGTGGAAGGAAAGAATCTACGGTTCTAAGATCAAGAAGGAGGATCGACAAAGATTCAGTGTCAATTGAACGCTACCTCGAGAGTGAGTTAATATCATATAATCTATTCCACATCTACAAATCAAATGTGATATACATACATATAGAATTAATATAATGTACTTTATATATATATATATATATATATAATACATTGAGACTATAAATAATACACTCACATATGTATGTACGCACATCAAGTTTCATATCATCACATTATCATCACAATGACGAGAACTCTAGCCGACCCTATACTCCACTACATAAGTCATACGCCTCAAATCCAATGATCGGGCGCCCGAGAGAAATGCTCTAATTGGGTCCTGTAACACTCCCGTCCCGAGAGAGTGTACAAAGCATACATACCGTAGGGGTGTATAAGAAAACAAGTGTCACATTGTGTATTGAGATGAAATTAGGAAATTATAAATTCGAACCCACTACCAAAACAAGGTACAATTGTCATTTAGCAAAAAGTGATATGTAAGGCTGTTAGAGATGGCCACAATACAATTTCAAAAGTTGGAATCTTGCAATATTTAAATGCTTGAGGACAAATTTACAATTAAGGAAAGTCAGGGGCAGCATAACATGGAAGCTAACAGTAAATTAATTCATGATAATAATTCAGTGGAAGTTCTCGAAAATTTTCTAGAGTTTCTGATGACGAAACGGATCACGCCAAGTAAGTTCGTTCTCATAAATCTAGAGACTCAAAGTCATGACCAGACGCCCGAATATTTTACTAATTTCTGTGCGATGGTTTAGAAAGTTGGAAACTAAACCGGATTTTAGAAAAATCTCGAAAAATTGCAAGTATATAAAGAATATTCATTTAGGATAAAGGAAATTGAAACCGGGACAAAATAAATTGTTTCGGGGTTGAAACGGACAGAGAAAGAAAAAAAAAGGGACATGTGGGTCCCACATAAATAAAAAAAAAAAAGAAAAGATAATTTAAAACATTAAAAGTCAAATATATGGACTTATCGAGAGAGCATCCGTGCGTAGAGTTTCTTGTTTTTTCTTCTTTTAGTTCTTTTCAGATTTATGAAAAACCAATTTGGGTTTGATTATTGATAAACACTATATGCTTCACGCGACGAGGCTAAGGTGAGTACTGAAAACACAAAGTGATTTCACCAGAATTGTAATATGCTAAAACCCAAATTTTTTAGTTTTCTGTGATTTACACATCTGGTGGTCGGAATTTTTCTGATCAAAGTTTAAGTTGCCTACACGACGAGCTACGCGCGGACACCAAAATCTTTGGCTTTCTTTGTTTATGGTTGGAAGAGGTGGGAAATTTTCCTTACTTCAGATATTTTCAGCCTAAATATATATAATCGCTTAATGATTCTCTAGAGATTCATAAATTCATCCAAAAATTTAATCTGTGGCTTAGGAATTTAGGAATTTTATAAAATTTTTGGGACTATTTTTCTGACAAATTCAAGCAATTTGATCGTTTTATTGGCTTGGTTAAAATTTCAGGATTTTATTCAACAATGAATAATTTTCGGGGAAATATTTTGTGTGTTTTAGACTACATGGAAAGTCCCTTGGCTTCGACCAGCCATACGCTCAATAATTAAGATTGTAAGCCCACATTATTCTCCAAATTTTAATCTAGAGTGCTCAAGTGTGCAAACTGTTTAACGCATCGACGGTGTGATCTAATACATCGAAAGTGTGTAATAAAAGCAAAGCATGGATAAGTGTGGAACTCGTGTGCTCAAGTTAAGTAAGCAAAGAGAGTGTTCTAAACTCATTTTCCAAATACTAGTGTATTATTATTATTATTATAAACTGTTTGCATCTAGTATTTCATGGTTTTGAGTTCAAACCATTTCAAGAAGTGCTAAATGAATTAGAAAGCAACCAAATGGTTTTGAGTTAAACCATTTTTTGAAAAGTAAGTAAATGGGTTTCTGGTAAATTGTAAACCATCTTCAAAGAATAGGCAAGTAAAATGGCTTTGAATAAATTAAACCATTTTTCTGCTAGCAAGGTAAATGGTTTTAAATTGTAAACCATTTTTCAAAGAGCAAGCAAAGAACAAGCCAGAAAATGTGCCTTCCCTAGCGTTCTAAGCAAGAAAACCTGGCCGAGGTATTCATGATGTGCACGTGGTGTTAGGATCTCATACATGCATTTTAGTTTCGTCGGTCGGCAAACTTAGACATACATCATGCATTTAAAGGAGACTGTGACACGACAGAGTATATAAGGTTGAGCTCTAACTAAATTATATATGCATCAATTCCACCATATTCACCGGAAAGTGATGCGACCTGTGTCCTTCCACCCCAAGACACCGCCTAAAGCCCCGTGTTCACTCAGGGTACAAGAAAATAGGCCTCCAAAGGGCTGGGATACTTTATAAGCATAATATACGCTGAAAATCAACCATTGTTCCCTGGCCGCCTGTGCTTCCAGGAGAGTTTTAGCAAATCCGCTGAGCCAAGCTCCCGCTAGATTTCAAACGACCCACGAGCCAAGCCCCGGATTTGGGGGTTAAACCGCTGAGCCCAGTTCCTGCTTTATTTTCAAAGAATGCACAGCCTAGGCCCTGCTTATGAAAAAGTTTTGAGAAACTTTTAAAGCAAAAAGGCTGTGAAAGGTCTCAAGAAACTTTTCAAACAAGATAAGAGCAAGCAAAGAAATTTGAGAAGTTTTATAAACTTCAAGCAAGCAAACAATAAGAGTTTTATAAGCAAAGAAAAGCAAGCAAGTAAGCTAAGAAAAGTTTTTGTAGAAACTTTAAAAGCAAGTGTTAAAGCAAAGTAAAAGCTTCGAGGAATAATCAAAGAAAGTTTTGATAGCTTTGAGATGTTTTCCTAGTAAAACATTTTATAAAACATACACTCATCAGCCTTGCTTAGCTCATTATTTTGCATTTCAAAACTATTTTACAGATACTTGACATTGAGTGCATTAGGATTCTCCGACATTTATCTGCTATTAATTTAAGAATATCAGGTAAGGAAATACTTTGAACTTGTATAATGGAGCATATGTATGTACATAAGAGTAGTTTTGTGAGAATGTGTTGGTATGTCAAGGTTACATATTTTGGATATATGTAAATCGAATATACAGAGTTGGGATTATCCTATACGCAATCGTTATGCTGCCGAAATTTTATAAAATCATAAGTTTAGAAAGAAAATTTTTATGTATGCCTTAGTAGTTGAATGGCTTCGCGCTTCACAGATAGCTTTAGTCGTTGGGAGGTAATCTACTGATTTCTTTGAGTGGCTTAAGACGCCTGCTTCACTGAAGGTGTGTGTCAAGGTGGTATCGTATGTGTCAGATACACTAACTTAAGGCCTATAGAGATATGATACCACAAGGTGGTATCAGAAAGTAGATAAGGGCTGGCAACCATGCATGTTCAAACTTAAAGTACATACACTAAGTGTGATTCAAAGTATTAAATAGTTGATTTTGGATAATTACAGCACTATGTCAGGAAGAGGACGTAGAGGTCGTCCTAGGAGAGTTATTCCAGAGGTGTCCGAGCGTCCTGAAGTACCTGAGAGAGATGAGCACGTAGTAGGTTCACCATCGCCTATGAATCAGCCTGAGGAGGTCGGGCCAACATCTCGGGCTACCGTGAGGGGAGCTCATGCCGTGGATTATTTACTACAGAGCAAGTGGCACAGACAGGCGCATAGTAGCCATAGCGACCAAGCCGCCAGCCGCAACCTCCACCAAGTAACTTGTAGAGGTTCCGAAGAACCCGGGAGGTCAATAGAGAGAGTACAAAAGCCGGGCGCCTGCCATATGACTGGCAGCTGGTGATCCGGTATGTAGCCACATATTTGACCTGGTGTAAACAAGGTTTTTACTTGAAAGACATGTGGGTCACACTGATTTATACAAAGAGTCTTGTTTTCTAGTTTTCTGATGGAAAATAGGCTATGGATCGGTGGGATGTCGTAGAGAGGAGTGTATCCTAATGGAATAACATAAAATCAATTAATAAGAGTTCACCTGATGTCTCTTCCTCACAGTCACAAGGATTAAATTGAGGAGTTCCTTCAAATTAGAATCAAGAACATGTCGCTGTCGAATATGAGAAGAGGCTCCCTCGTAACTAGTTAGATTGGTTCCATACACTGGTGCGTATGAAGTCCTAAATGCAAGAGGTTTTTATCAGACTACAAGACCGATCGAAAGTGCATTTATCAGCGGTCTCGTATCAGATTTGGGGATTCCAGAGGCCGCCCGAGAGTCGAGCAAAGCACCATGTAACATACCGAGTAAAGTGTGAAAGTAAGAGTAAGAGGTGATGGACTGCACGTCCCAACAAAGTCAGACAAGAAATGTAAAGAAAGTACAGCGTTATAGAGGCCAGAGGGGGTGTGTGTCGCAGGAGCTATCTCTAGTCGTGACCGCGAGGCCCCCTGGGTCAAGAAGGCGGGCACCTGCAGTATTCCTCCGGTTGTCATATGTGTCGGCGACACCAGGGGGAGGATTCAAGACAGCTCAATGTGGGCTATGAAGGCCATTTTATTAGGAGTGTCCTCAACTGGGACAGGCGAGACATCAAGGGCCAAACAGCACCCCACTTAGATGAGCACACAAAAGCTCACTCAGGGAGAGGTTTCCTGCCAGATAGGCAAGACGCCTACGTAGAGGTAATGAGTAGTAGAGTGTAACGCCTTGGCCCCGAGAAAGGTGTATAAAGATATAACCGTAGGGCGATACGAGCACTAAGTGCCATTATAATAGTTTTGGGAGTTACATAATGGATAAAAATCAGAATTGAGGTACTAGTAAGGGTAAAGTGGTAAATCTAAAGGATATAAAGGGCATAATTTGAGAAGATAGTATGCCAAAATGAAAATAATACAAGTTGATATCAAATATTAAAAAGATGGAGGACCAAAATTTAATCAAAGTAGAGATGGGCCATTATACAAATAACAAGAGTTGATGTGCAACATTAAAAGAGATGAGGGTCAAATGAGTTCTAATTAATGAAAAGTTGATATTATAATAATGGGAAAACAAAAGCCAAAATCATATTTTGTCTCCAAAGGCTAGCAAACCCGTAGGAGAGAGGAGAGAGCAAGAGAAGGAAGAGGAAGAGAAGGAAGAAGAAGTGAGGAGGAGGAGAAGAAGATCATGGTATGTATGTCTTAACATGCATTTTATGTCTTTGAGCTATGCCATTTCCATTGAACTTTAGTTATCTCTTGTTCTGTGGTTTTGTGGAGAGACCACATTAACCCTAGAATTCCTTAGTTTTTTGTAAGAAAACCTCACTGGGTGAAAAACTGAAATCTCCTTATTTGGTGGTTTTGAAAGAATGGAGGACCTAGGTAGAGTTCTGGGAGCCACCTAGGGTTTTGTGGTTTGAAGTTCCAAATCAAATTTTCAATCATGTTGTAGTCGGGTTTGGATGAATTTCCATGTTGATTTTGATGAATTATTGTAAAAAGAGAATGTTAGTTTTTAAAGTAAAATTCTCTGTCAAAATCTGGTAAAACCACTGCTTTATTATTATAGATTAAGTTATAATTATCCAAATGAATTGATTCCACTGGTAAAGAACCATAAGAGATAGGGCTACAAATTTTATAGAAGGAAACCAAGAGCAAATTGTAACTCAAGGCCCTGAAGATGATCAGAGGTGAGCTGTGTAGCTCACTGATTTTGCTCTGTTTTGGGTATGGTTGTAGTGTTTTGGCCATATGAGTTTCACTCATCCAAATTTGAGTGATTCAAAAATCTGCAGAAATAGACATCTAGGGAATAAGTTAGCTGAAGGAAGTGAATGCAAATTATAAGCCAAAGTGCCCATAAAATTTGTCAAAGTGGAGCTATGTGCAGATTCTGTTCTGCCAAATTGAGTCATCTAGATGTAAAATACACAACTTGAGTTTTAAGTGATCCAAATTGGTGATTCCCTTAATTGGAGAAGAAACCTTTAGAATCCATAGCTTCAAATGAGTGAAGAAACTATTTGCAAAATTATGGAGTTAAGATCCCAGAAATCAAGGATAACAGAGAGATCAGTGAGTTTTGGAATCAAAAAACATGTTGTAACTTGTGTTATGTGGTTGAGGGTCTGTATAGAATTTTACATTGAAATTTTAAAGAGATGTCATTATATATAGCAAGACTGATCTATGAGCTCCCATCCCTGAATGAACCCACACACTCTGGGCCAACGTTATAATAATGTCAAAACGCGCCAGTCGCGTTATCGACGAACATTTGCGTCGCACGACTGAGGTTAAATCATTCGCACCAGCGAACAAGAGGCGGCGCCATTTCATTATATTACATTATCGTTGGTCATTGACGTCGATACGCGGAGTTACGTCGCAATGGAATCATCGGCGCCGGTGTTAAAAGAGGCGATGGTCGAAACCGCGATCTTCGTTGACGAACTTGCGATCAGGTTAATATCGTTCGAAACCATTTCGCCGAGTTAAACCCCATTGTTCGCGATTACCATTTACAAAGTTGTTCGGTTTAACTACGCTGACAGCGGAAGGTTATTGTTATCTGACGAACTATTCAAATGGTGGAACAACGATCATGGTCAACATTCGATACGCAAAGAACGTCATGTCCAGTATTACACCATACTTTGAGTCAGCGTTCATCGAGGAAAATATTCAGATACAAACCAACAGATTCATTTGATCGCTGAACGCCATCTCGATCTGATTAATAGATCGGTCATATGATATGATATTAAAGTTTCGAACTGATCATGAAGATATGGTTCGCCGGTCCTTCAACAGATGCATACGGATAAAGATCGTCCGCTCTTCGTGAAGATCGTCATTAGGTCATTATCATCTAGTGGTCAAAGAGTAAACAGATCAGTTATTGATGTTTTGATGTTATTAGCAATGGTAAATCTGATTGTCTGCCTGCTCTGAGAGAGTTTATGTTAAAAACATATCCCTCCCGCTGTCCTCATATCCACATCATCCTGCTCCAGAAAAGTCTCTTGATGTCTATCATATATCTGAAATCACATAAACTTTTCAAACAGATAAGAAAAGAAGGCAAAGAAAATTATAACATGAAACTCCACAATGCAATAACAGATTCATAAGCTGAAGAAAAACAAACAATAAGAAGAAACCAGAAAACTAAAACTATCAAATAAAATATAAAGAGGTTTTTTAGTAAATCCTGAAAAGCAAAGAAAAGCTTCTGAAAATAATTGTAAAGAGAGTTTCACATTTTTAGATAAAGCCTTAGTGCAAAACGCTTTATAAAAGCATTACACTCACTGAGTCAGCTCATTATTTTGTATTTTAAAAACTATTTTCCGTGCACAAATACGCAAGATCACTGGAGCAGACAAGATTCTCTTCCGAGATTTATATCATGTCGTAATTAAGAATATTGTGTAAGGAAATACTTTGAACTTGTATAATGGAGCATGTATGGCATAGAGTGAAGCCTGTGAGAATGTGTTGGTATGTCAAGCTGGTTATATATTTTGGATATAAAATCGGATGTATACAGGATTTGGGATATCCCATATGCATCATGCCGCCGAAATTTTATAAAATCATAAGTTTAGAAAGAAAATTTTTTATAGGACGTTTTAGCAAGCAATACGGCTTCGCTTCACAGAGTTTCTAGCTTGTTAGGAGGGCCCACCGTGATTACATAGTCAGTCTTACACGCCCGCCAATCGGAAGGGCTGGGTGTGTCAAGGTGGTATCGAGCAAAGTTGTATACAATAACCTAGGACATGTAGGAGAGATGATACTACGCAAGTGGTATCGTGAAAGACAAGTGGCTATTACATCGTAGTTTCTCAGATAATACTATTTTGCCACTACCGCGTAACCATGCATTTTCCAATTCAAAGTACATATATGAGGTGATTCAGCATATTAAACGCTTATTTTTTTATACAAAGACTATGTCAAAGTGTAGGACGTCGAGGTCGTCCTAGAGAAATATTCCAAGTGTCTCGAGCGGCCCCGGGCACTGAGAGGGAGAGATACACATAGTTGGTTTCCACTTCACCGTCTATGAACCCGCAGTTGTGTCGGGCCGGACCATCTGGGGCCACCATGAGCTCAAGTGCTGTGGATTGCTTTACAACTGAGTGGCAATGACAGAATAGCCATGAAGCACGCTGTCGCTAGCCGTACTTCCACCACCTAGAGGTTATTGAAGAACCCGAGGTCAGGAGCAGAGCACAGTGTTTCGCGGGCCAAGCCATATGATCAAGAAGTTGGTGATCCAGAGGCAAACAATATGGCTAGACCAAGGTAAATAAGGTTTTAATGAGTGCCATGGGCCGCATGTGAGCAAAGAGTCTTGTTTTGCTTTTCTTCGATGGAAGACAGGCATACATTGCGGGACGCTGTGAGGAGGTATCCCAATGGCATATCATGGGACCACTTTCAACAAGAGTTCATCGACAGTTCTTTCCTCAAAGTCATATGATTCGAATCGAGGAGTTCTTCAAAGTTAGAATGTATGAACATGTCGTTGTCGACGAGAAGAGGTTCTCTGAACTAGTTAGATTGGTTCCATATATTCAAGCTGATGAAGCCATGAAGTGCAAAAGGTTTTTGGCCGGATTGCAGCACCGGATCCGAGTGCATTTGTCTGCGGTTCCTCATAATAGATTTAGGGACTTAGTTGGCGGCTCTGGGGGTTGAGCAAAGTACGACGGCTATGTATCAGAGTAGGCAAGAAAGGAAGAGGAGTGCACGGGCACTTCCCAACGAGAGCTACGGGTGATCTGTTGAAGAGGAACAAGGGTAGAGGTTACAGAGGCCGAGGTGCAGGTCGAGGAGCTACCTCTAGTCAGGGATCAGTGAGGCCCTCAGTTGTTAGCAGTGGCACCCAGAGTCTTCCTCCCGTATGTCATATGTGTCAGAGGCGACATCATGGGGAGTGTAAGAGATTCAGTACAGGGTGTTTCCATTGTGGCCAGGAAGGCCATTTTATTAGGGAGTGTCCTCAGTGATTGGTGCGGGAAACATCGGTAGCCAGGTCTTCTTGCCGTGCGAAATTAGCACCTGGTCGTCGGGGAAGAGAGGTGTCCCAAGCGGAGGGGCCAACACGGCCGCGGGTAGAGTGGCGGAGTGGTAGAAGGTAAGAGCGATTGCCCGAGTGCAGACGAGAGACTCGCACTCGGGCTGGTATATCTTTGTGACCCGGCCAGATGCGGATGCGGCTCGGATGTAGTTCTTGGTATTATTTATCCTTGATCATGATGCTTATACATTAGTGGACCCGGGAGCCACACATTCATTTGCATCGAGGCCTTTCTTAGATGGCTTCGGATAGAGACCCGGCCATTAGAGGTGCGTGCAGGGTTTCCTTCCCGGTGGAGATCAGATTATTCTCGAGGCGAGTAGTCGAGAGATAGTAGAGTTCGATTGAGGGCCAGGGAGTTCAGCGGATCTTGTGTGCCTTAGATATGAGGATTTTGATGTGGTTCTCGGCATGGATTGGCTATCTACGCCATGAGCCACATTAGATTGTTATAAAAGGAAGTAAAGTTGCATAGGCCGGGGAAGTGGAGGTTAAGTTCGGGGGAATATGTAGAGTGTTATCTTGGGTATGATCCTCTGCCATGGCAATGAGAGAATGCTGCGTAAGGGTTGTCGAGGGTTATCAGCAAGCTTATGTGGTGGAAGCAGGAAGGGAGGGGACTGCGGTGGATGAGATTCAGTTGTTAGAGAGTTCCCGGATGTATTCCCGAGATGATATTGCGGGGATTACCTCGAGAAAGAGGTGGAGTCACCATTGATTTGATCCAGGGGTAGGCCCATTTCAGCTCCTCCTTATAGGATGATCTGCGAGTTGAGAGGCTTGGAGGCTCGAGTTAGAAGAATTGTTAAAGTAAAGGGATTCATTCAGCAGAGTATATCCCCGCTCGCCAAGAATCGAGTTCTCTTCGTGAAAAAGAAAGATGGGAGTTTGCGGTTGTGTATAGGTCTGACGGTGAGCAGAGTTGCCATCCCTTGATCGGTATCATCAGAGATTGATGGGTTATTTGATCAACTCCAGGATCTAGTATACTCCAAGATAGACTTGAGAATTAGGTATCATCAGTTGAGATGCAGGGAGAGTGATGTACACAAAAGCTACTTGTCCCGGAACCTTATTTACGGGCATTATAGTTTTGGTGATGCCATTTGGTTTGACTAATGCTCGGCGGCGTTTATGGATTTGATGGGCAAGGTATTCCATTGCGTCATTGGATAGGTTCGTCATAGTTTATTAATCCTAGTGTATTAAGGTAGTTCGGAGGAACATTCGAACGAGGATTGTATTGGCGGAGACCACTGGGAGCAACGGTTGTATGCCAAGTTGGGCAAGTGTCGGTTTTGGCTCGACAGGTGGCATTCTAGGTCATGTGATCTCGGTGGGGGGGTGAGTGTGGATCCCAGGAAAATGAAGGCGCGGTAAATTGGGGCTTGACCCAGAAGAATGTCGGAGGGTCGAGGCTTCCTTGGTTTAGCGGGGTATTCTGGGGAAGTTTGTTGAGGGTTCTCGAGATGCAGCCTGCGGCCCGAGTGACGAGGAAGATGTTAAGTATAGTTGGGTGGGTACTGTCGGAGAAGAGTTTCGAGAGGTTGAAGAGTGGGTGACTCAGCCCAGTTCTGGCTTTACCCGATGGAAGAGATGGATTTAGTAGTTTATAGTGATGTAGCGGGGCAAGGTCTTGGTTGTGTTTGATGCGAGAATGATGGGAGTGAGTGCATATGCCTCAAAGCAATTTGAAAAGCATAGGAGAATTACCTACACACGACTTAGAGCTAGCGGCGATCGTGTTTGCACCTAAAAATATGGAGACATTATTTATGGTGTTCCACTTTGTAGGATCTTTACGGATCTAAAAGTCTTTAATATATTTTCACCCAAAAGAGTTAAACTACGAGACAAAGAAGATGGCTTGAGTTGATTAAGGACTACGACGGCACTGTGGAGTGCCGTCGGGAAAGCTAATGTGTAGCGGATGTCTTAAGTGGCGACCGGAGAGTTCTTTTGTCTCGCATGCAGAGATCGAGTTATCTTCCTTTGTTAGTGGATAAAGCATTAGGGGTGATATTGGAATTGAGGATTCGAGGGCCTTATTAGCCGTTTGTGTTGGGCCGCTTCTAGTGGACCAGTTCTCGCAGGCGGTCGGCTGGATCCACAGGATGGTGCGCTAAGGAAGAGATGAAAAGGAAAGAACGAGTTTCAAATTAGAGATGATGGCATGATAGTGAAAAGGACGGAGAATGTCTTTGTGCAGGTATGTGAGTGAGAAGAGACATTATGGAAGAAGCACGTTCATGCAAGTATCTTTATGCATCCAGTAGTACCAAGATGTACGAGGACTTTGAAGAACATTCTTTTGGTGGAATGGGATGAAGAAAGAGATTGCCGTTCGTCTCCGGATGTCTAGCTTTGTCGGCGGGTGAAGGCGAGCACGAGAGGCAGAGTGGGAGATCTGGGTCTCCCTATTTCAGTATGGAAATGGGAGAATCCATATGGATTTTGTGGCCAGGTCTTACGGACTTCGAAAGGCGCATGATGCTATATGGGTGATAGTTGATCGATTGGCCAGAGTCTGCTCATTTCTACAGGTTAATGTTTGAGATTCTTTGGAAAAGTTGGCCGATTGTATGTGGATGAGATGGTGAGACCTTGGGTTCGGTTTGATAGTTCGGATCGAGACCGGGGACCACATCCAGGTTTTGGCACAGTTGCAAAAGCGACTTTGAGTACTACTTCATTTAGACTTGACATTTCATCCTCGAGACGGATGGTCGGTCGAGAGAGGACTATTCGAGACGTTAGGATATCTTGAAACTTGTGTGATGGAATTCAAAGGAAGTTGGGATACTCACTTAGCCTTGTGGAGTTGCCTCACAATGATAGCTATCGAGCCGGTATAGATATGGCTCCATTTGAGCGTTGTATGGCGAGAATGTAGGACTCCAGTGTGCTGGGATGAGGTTGGTGAGAGAAGACTAATAGGCCCTGAACTAGTACAGATCACTTTAGAGAAAGTGAAAGTTGTTCGTGATAACTTGAAGATAGCAAGAGATAGACAGAAAAGCTATGCGGACAACCGTCGTAGAGACTGCAGTTTGAGATAGGTGACCAAGTCTTTTTGAAGATTTCACCTTGGAAGGTGTGTTGAGATTTGGGAAACAGGGCAAGCTTAGTCAGGGTATATTGGACCTTGAGATTGTGGGCAAGGTGGGACCGGTAACTACAGGGTTGAGTTACGAGTGCTCAGTTCATGATACTTTCCATGTATCAATGTTGAGGAAATATATTCCGGATCCTTCACATGTATTGAGAGAGCAGCCATTGCAGTTAAAGGAGAATTTGACTTATGAAGAGACACCGGTGCAGATTGTAGATCGCAAGGAACAGGTGTTGAGAAGCAAAGTGATTCCATTAGTTAAAGTCTTATGGAAGAATCATGAGAGAGGCCGCTACTTGGGACGGAGGCTCGGATCTTGTAGTCCCGATTACCTCGCACTTTCCACATGAGGTCTTTCCTTTCCTTTCTTTTGGGTTTAGTTATTCATTTCGGGATGATATGTTCACAGGAGGGAGGAATTTTGCCCGGTCCGAGAAGGTGTACGGTACATGTAGCTGTGAGGCGTATCACAGGCACTAAGTGCCATTATAATAGTTTTGGGAGTTGTTGGCTAATGATAAAAATTCAGGAACCAGGAAATTGAGGTACTAGTGCAAGGAGTAGAGTGGTAATTCCAAAAGGATATAAAAGGGCATAATTTGAGAAGATAGTATGCCAAAATGAAAATAATACAAGTTGATGTGCAAATATTAAAAGATGGAGGACCAAAATTTAATCAAAGTAGAGATGGGCCATTAACTACAAATAACAAGAGTTGATGTGCAAATATTAAAGAGATGAGGGTCAAATATTCAATTAATGAAAAGTTGATATTATAATAATGGAAAAACAAAAGCCAAAATCATATTTTGGTCTCCAAAACTATGAAGCCCGTAGGAGGAGAGGAGAGGCAAGAGAAGGAAGAGGAAGAGAAGGAAGAAGAAGGAGGAGGAGGAGAAGAAGATCAAGGTATGTCTTGGAATTAAGTGTCATTTGATGTGTGCAGGCTTTTTGGGTATGCATTTCCATGGAACTACTCCTTGTTCTAGGTTTGTGGGAGAGATCACATTAACCCTAGAGATTCTTGAGATTTTGTGGGGAAAAACCCCGATTAGGTGAAATAACCATGAATCCTCTTATTTATGTGGTTTTATAAGAGGTGGGATGTAAAATTTAGAGTTCTTGCATTTTCACCTAGGGTTTTGTGGTTTGAAGTTCCAAATCACCAATTCAAGTGTTGTGAAGTTGGTTTGGATAGATTCCATGTTGAAGTTTTGATGGTGTTGGCAAAAGGAGAATGTTAGGTTTTAAAGGAAATTCTGTCAAATTTGGTAAAACCACTGTTTTTGTTTTGGTTATAGATTAAGTTATAATCATCAAATGAATTGATTCCAATTAGTAAGAACCATAAGAGATAGGGCTACAAATGTATAGAAGGAACCAAGAGCAAATTGCTTAGCTCCTAAGGCTCCCAAATACGGACTGAAAGGTGGCTCGTGTAGCTCACTGATTTTGCTCTGTTTTGGGTATGGTTGTAGTGTTTTGGCCATAAGTGGAGTTTCACTCATCCAAATTGAGTGATTCAAAATTCTGGGTAAAATAGACATCTAGAGAATAAGTTAGCTAAGAGGAGAATGCAAATTATAAGCCAAAAGTGCCATAAAATTTATGAGTGGAGCTATGTGCAGATTCTGTTCTGCCAAATTGGAGTCATCTAGATGTAAAATACAATAACTTGAGTTTTGGTGATCCAAATTGGTGATTCAATTGGAGAAGAGAACCTTAGAATCATAGCTTCAAATGAGTGAAGAAACCATTTCCAAATTATGGGTTAAGATCCCAGAAATCAAGGATAACAGTAGGTGATTCAGTGAGTTTGGAATCAAAAACATGCTGTAACTTGTATTTATGTAGTTTGAGGCCTTAGAAGGAATTTACATTGAAATTTTAAAGAGATGTCATTGGATATATAAAGGACTGATCTGGAGAGTTTCATAAATTTGAAGACCTTTTGAATAATTTTTAGGTATCTGAGTCCATAGAGTATTGTTGGAAAAGGGTACCAAAATGAGTGGTTTTGTTAGGGTTTTAGTGCTCAAGGGTAAATTGTTAATTTGACTTTATATGAATGTTGTGTGACCTTAGTGACTTGCGTGTGAAATACGTTAAGTTTATACGTTATACGTAAGCGATTAATATGTCGTCGTAGGTTGAGAGTGTGTAGGTTAAAAGTAAAGGCGGGAAAAGTGTGGGCTGTGCCCTCGAGTTTTAAACAAGGGGTGAGTGTTCTAAACTCATTTTTCCAAATACTAGTGTATAATAAACACTTGCTTGGTATTTAATGGTTTTGTTGTAAACCATTTTCAAGAAGTAAACAATGAATTTAGAAAGCAAATGGTTTTGATTTTAAACCATCTTTAAGAAAACAAGCACATTGGTTTTAAATTGTAAAACCATAAATAAGTAAGAAGTAAGCAAATGGTTTTGAATGATTAAACCATTTTTTACTGCAAACAAGCAAACCAAATGTGGTTTAAATTGTAAAACCATTTTCAAAAACAACGACAAGCAAAAAGAAAATTTTGGCAAAAACAAGGCCTTCCCTAGTTTTAAGCGAAGCAAGCCCAGGTCGAGAGGTATTAAAATGCGTGCACGGTGGTGTGGGATCTCATACATGCATTTTAGTTTTGCACGGTGGTAAAACTTAGGACATACATCATGCATTTAAAGGCGAAGTAGCGCGTCTGTGAAGTATATAAGATTATGAGCTCTAACTAAATTATGAGTGTGATGAGGTCAGATTGCCCCGCCATATTCAGGGAAAAAAAAAAGGTGATGGTTAGGTCCTTCCAAACCGCGGTCGCGAGCTTCGAGTGTTCACTAGAATCTGATAAGCAAAATAGGCCTCCCGATGGTTGATGTTTTATAAGCATAATATCGAGTTTTGAAAAATCAACCATTTAGTTTCCCTGATCCTTGAGGCTTAGGAGGATTTCATGACAGTTGAGCGAGGCTCAGTTATTTCAAAGAATCTTACGGTTGAGCCAGGCTCCTGTTTTATAGAAAAAGTTTTGAGAAACTTTTTTAAAGCAAAAGGTTTGTATGAAAGGTTTTAAGAAACTTTTCAAACAAGATAAAGAAAGCGACAAAGAAATTTGAGAAATTTTATAGACTTCTAAGCAAGCAAACGATAAGAGTTTTATAAGCTTTTAAAGAAAACAAGCAATAGTAAAGAAAAGTTTTAGAAACTTTTTAAAAACAAGCAAAGTACAAAAAAGCAAGCAAGCAAGTTTTGAGAAACTTGAAAAGCAAAGAAAAACTGGAAAATAATTGTAAAAGGAGTTTCATTTTGAGGATGTTTTAGAGACGAAACGTTTTATAAAGCATACACTTTCAGCTGAGCTCGTTTAGTTCGTTATTTTGTATTTTCAAAACTATTTTAAAGTCTGTGAATATGCGAGTATTTGGAGGCAGTTAGGATTCTCGACATTTATATAGAGTGCTGTAATTAAGAATATTGTGTAAGGGAAATACTTTGAACTTGTATAATGGAGCATATGTATGTACATAGAGTAGTTTGTGAGAATGTGTTGAGTATCTTGGTTGCCATATTTTGGATATAGTGTAAATTGGATGTATACGAGTTTGGGACATGTCACATATCGCAATTGATATCTTTGCCGAAATTTCCCATAAAATCATAAGTTTAGAAAAGAAAAGTACATAGGAGGTTTTGTGGCTTAATACGGCCGGCTTCACGGGGAGTTTCTAGTTGTTAGAATTAACGGCGGGGTTTACGTGGGTGGCGACTGCCCATCTTTGGAAGGGTGGGGGTGTGTCATGGGGCGGTGCGAGGGATCTGGTGGAGCCTTGCACTTAGGCGGGTATGCGGTGACTCAGCAAGATGCGAGGATCTGACTCCGATGTGGTCACGGGTATTATTTCTATCCTTGAGCATGATCGTATACCTTAAGTGGGCAAGGAGCTCGCATTTATTTGCATCCAAACCATTCTTAGATCGTTTCCAGATAGAGACCCAGCCATTAGAGGGTCGTATGAGTTCTCTCAGTGGAGATCAGATTAGTCCTTGACGAGTAGTCGAGAGGTAGTAGAGTTCGAGTTGGGGACGGGAGTTCAATCGGATCTTGTAACTTTAGATATGAGGGACTTTGATGTGGTTCTCGGTATGGATTGGTTGTCTCGCCATAGAGCCACATTAGATTGTTATAAAAAGGAAGTAAAGTTGCATAAGCGGGGGAAGTGGAGGTAAAGTTAGGAGGAATACGTAGAGTTATTTTCTGTATGATCTCGCCATGGCCCAATACGAGGAGAGAATCTTGCGTAAAGGTTGTTAGGGTTATCTAGCTTATGGTGGAGGCAGGAAGGAGGGACTATATTGGATGAGATTCAGTTGTTAGAGTTCCTAGATGTGTTCTGGGATGATATTCTGGGATTACCACCGAGAAAGAGGTGGAGTCACTATTGATTTGATCCAGAGTTGAGCTAGGCTTTCCATTCCTCCTTATAGGATGGCTCATAACGAGAGTTGAGAGAGCTTAAGGCTCGGTTGTGAAGAAATGTTAAGTAAGGGATTCATTCGGCCAGGAGCATATCCCCATAGAGACTCCGGTTCTCTTCGTGGAAAAAGAAAGATGGGAGTTTGCGGTTATGTAACTATGGTCTGAGCCCGGTGAGCGAGTTACCATGCTTAGTAATTATCAGCTCCTAAATTGATGAGTTGTTGATCGACTCGAGGATACCGAGTATACTCGAAATAGACTTGAGGGTGCGGGAGGGTGATGTTCTAAGGCTGCGTCGGGACACCTACGGACATTATTAGTTTACGGTGATCTCTTGGGTTGAAACTGACTAATGCTCCGACAGCGTTTATGGATTTGATGAACTGAGTATTCCAGCCGTATTTGGATAGGTTTGTCATAGTTTATTGATGATATCCTAGTGTATTCAGGTAATTCAGAGGAACATTCGGGGCACGGCGGGATTGTGTTGCGGGACACAAGGGAGCGGCAGGTTGTATGCCAGTTGAGCAAGTGCCGGTTTGGCTCGACAAGGTGGCATTCCTAGGTCGTATTATTTCGGTTGAGGGGGTGAGTGGAGTTCCCGGAAAATAGAAGCTGATGGTAAATTAGAAACCACCAAAGAATGTGTCGGAGAATTCGGGAGCTTCCTTGGTTTAGCGGGATATTACAGGAAGTTTGTTGAGGGTTCTCCCCGAGATACTTAACCCCAGCGACCAAGTGACAAGGAAAGATGTTAAGTATGATTGGGTAGATGCTTGTCGAAGAGTTTTGAGGTTAAAAGATAGATTGACTTAAGCTCCAGTTCTGGCTTTACCCGATGGGAGATGGTTGTGGTTTATAGTGATGCTTCGGGCAGGCCTTGGTTGTGTTTTGATGTAGGATGATAGGGTGATTACGTATGCCTCAAGGCAGACTAAAGAAGCATGAGAGAATTACCACACACAACAGAGCTAGCAGCTTGATCGTGTGTTTGCACTAAAAATATGGAGACATTATTTATATGGTGTTCCTTGTAGGATGCTACGGATCACAAAGTCTTCAATATATTTTCACCCAAAAGGTTAAACTGGGAGGCAAAAGAAGATGGCTTAGGTTTGATTAAGACTACGGCGTACTGCTCAGTACCATTTAGGAAAAGTAATGTCGTGCAGGATGCCTTGAGTAAGCTGACAGAGAGTTCTTTGTCTCACATGAGATCGAGGTTATCTTCCTTATTGGTGGATCACGAGGCTAGGGGGTGATGTGGAGGTTGAGGGATTCAGGGCCTTGGTGGCCACGTTTCTGTTAGACCTTAGTGGACCGGATTCTAGCGGGCGTCAGATCACGTATTAAGCAGGAGAGATAGAAAGGAAGCGGGTTTTAGATTAGAGATGATGGTATGATGGTGAAGGGCGGAGAATGTGTGTGCTGGGAATATGTGGGCGAGAGAGACATAATGGGCTACGTTCATCTGCGTATCACTATCTTTGTCGAGGCGTACTAAGATGTACGAACTTTGAAAGAATATTCTTGGTGGAATGGGATCACGAGAAGAGATTGCAAGGTTTCGTTTCTAGGTACCTAGCTTTTTGTCAACGAGGTGAAGAGCGAGCATCGAGAGGCCCGCGGGGAGATCTGATTCTCCCTATTCCGGTGTGGAAATGGGAAAGATTAACATGGATTTTTATTCTGGTCTTCCACGGACTCAGAGGCAACATGATGCAATATGGGTGATAGTAGATCGATTAACAAAGTTTGCTCATTTCCTACCAGTTAATGTTGAGGATTCTTTAGAAAAGTTGGCCAAGTTGTATGTAGATAAGATAGTGAGACTTCATGGGGTTCCAGTTTCGATAGTTTCAGATCGAGACCCGGGTTGCGCATCAGGTTTTAGCTGGTTTGCAAGAGCTTTAAGTACTTCGCCTACGTTCCCGGCCCTGGCGTTCATCCTCGATGGATGGTCGGTCGAGAGAGGGGCTATTCGGACGTTAGAGGATATCTTTGAGAGCTTGTGTGATGGAATTCAAAGGAAGTTGGGATACTCACTTAGCGCTAATGGAGTTTGCCTACAACAACAGCTATCAAGCCGATGTAGATGTGGCTCCATTTGGCGGTTGTATGGCGGGAAATGTGTAGGACTCCGGTGTCTTTGGGATAGAAGTTGGTGAGAAGACTAATAGGCCCTGAACTAGTGCAGATCCACTTCAGAGAGAGAAAGTGAAAGTTGTTCGTGATAACTTAGAAGATAGCAAAGAGATAGACGAGAAAAGTTATGTGGACAAAGTCGTAGAGACTTGCAGTCGAGATAGGTGACGAGTCTTTTGAAGATTCCACCTTGGAAAAGTGTGTTGAGATTGGGAAGCAGGGAAGCAGTCAGGGTATATTGGATATGAGGTGTGAGCAAAGTAGGGCCCCGGTAACTACGAGTTGAAGTTACCCCGAGGTTATCAAGTTCATGATACATTCCATGTATCGATGTTGAGGAAATATATCGGGGATCCTTCCGCATGTATTGAGAGAAGCGGCCATTCTCGATTAAAGGAAAATTTGACTTATGGAAGAATCATGAGAGGGAGCGGCCACTTGGGAGCGGAGGCTCGGATGAGCCGTCGGTCACCCTCACTTATTTCGGGATGAGGTATTCGTTTATTTCTTTTGGAGTTTAGTTTGTCGTTTCGAGGACGAAAGTGTTCTGGGAGGGAGGATTTTGTAACACCCGATCCGAGAGGTGTCACCGATTATATGATGCGTAGGGGTGTATAAAGTACGAAGTGTCACGTTGTAGTATTTTGGAGATGAAATTAGGAAATTTATAAATTTTAGGTTGAATTTGAGTACTTAAAACAAAGATACAAATTGTCATTTAGCAAAAGGATATGTAAGGCTAAGTTAGAGATGGAGCACTTATCTGATTTAAGTTGGAGTGCGATATTTAAATAACTTGAGAATAATTCACAAATTAAGGAAAGTTGAGGGGTGAAAGTATAATTAATGGAAGTTTAAATAGTAAATTAATAATAATTAATTGTCATAATAATTCAGGGAAGTCTCGAAAATTCTCTAGAGCTCGGATATAGCCCAGAAGCAGGAATTTCTTGTAGATTAAGTTAGATCTCGCGAAATCTAGAGACCTAAAAGTTCGTTTAATTCGAGAGACCGGTCGGAATATTTTGCAATTTCTAGGCGATGGGTTTAGAGTGAGCACGAAGCTAGGATTTTAGAAAATCTCGAAAAATTGCAAGTATATAAAGATATTCATTTAGGATAAAGGAAATTGAAAGCGGAATGAAAATAAATTGTTTTAATTTGAAAAACCAGACTGAGAGAAAAGAAAAAAAGGGACATGTGGGTCCCACATAAATAAAAAAAAAAAAAAAGATAATTTAAAACATTAAAAGTCAAATGGGTGTATGGACGGACGGGAGAGAGCGTCCAGGTGCAGAGAGTTTTTGTTTTTTTTCTTCTTTTTAGTTCTTTCAGTTCTGAAAATCAGTGCGTGGGATTCGTTGGGATAAGCTTTCACGGAAAGTGCTCTGTGACGAGCTACGCGTAGTACTAGCTTTCAAAGATTCATGGGAATTGATTAAATATCGCAGCCGGAATTTAGTTTTTTACCGGTCCTACGTCGTCCCAGTGAATTCGAATTTTCCGGACCACGGTTAGAAGTTCTTCTACGCTGACGAGGCTACGCGTGGACAGAAAATCTTGGCTTTTGTCAAGGTTGAGAGAGGTGGAAATTTCTACTTGTATTATTTCGGCGCAAAGGTATATAATGGCTTAGGTCATGCTTAGAGCGTAAATTTAGTCACGAAATTTTTTTTTAGGCGAGTTTAGAATTTTGAATTTTTAGGGAGATTTTAGGTATTTTTCGGACAGTCCAGTGAATTTGGAATGTTGTTTTTGAGACCAGTTTAGTTAAATTTCGAGTTTTATTAAAAGCAGTCCGGACGAAGTACAAATATTTTGGGTGTTTTTAGTATATGGAAAGTCATTTGAGTGCAGAATCCCAATATATCACGTGAATGGCATTTGGGACCCCATATTTTAAGAAAAATTTTAATTAATAGCATCCAGTGTGCAAATTGCTTGGTTGTCTTCGACGTGTGTGATGTCTGTCGAGTGTAGGCTAAAAGCAAGGCGGGATAAGTGTGGAGCTGTCTCAGGGTCATGTGGGTGGAGTGTTAAGCTCATTTTAAAATCTTTTAGTGTATTATTATTATTATTATTATAAAGTTGTTTTGCGCTAGTATTTTCGTAGTTTTGAGTTCAAGTAGGTACACTGAAGCGAAGCAATGAATTAAGCAACCAAATGGTTTAGAGTTAAACCATTTTTTGAAAAGTAAGTAAATGGTTAAATTGTAAGCGAAAAATGCTCGGTAACGAAAGTAAGTAAATGGTTTTTGAATAATTAAAAGCTAAATTTTTCAAGTAATGATAAATGGTTTTAAATTGTAAAACCATTTTCAAAAACAACTGAAACAAAGAATGTTTGTGAAAACGAGGCCTTCCTAGTTCTAAGCGAAAACCGGTCGGGAGGTATTCGAATGCGTGCTTGATGGTGTTAGGATGCAAATGCATGCGTTTAGTTTTGCACGGTCGGCAAACTTAGAGACATCTGTCGTCGTTAAAGGGAGGTAGTGACACGTCTGTGGGGAGTATATAAGGTTATGAGCTCTACTTAGAATTATGTTGATGCGGATCGATTCCACCATATTCAGGAAAAAGAAAGTGATGCGGACCGGAGTCCTTCCAGGCACGGTCGCGAGGCTTAAAGTGTTCACTAGAATTCGATAAGCAAAAATAGGCCTCGAGTGGTTGATATTTTATAAGCGCCAATATGCGAGTTTGAAAAATCAACCATTGGTTCCCGGTCGCCAGGGCTTCGGAGGATTTCCATGGCGGTTGAGCGAGCTCAGTTTAGATTTCAAAGCGATCGGTTGGTAGAAACTCCCAGAGTAGGTTAAAAGCAGCAGTTGGCTGAGGCTCGTTTATTTTCAAGAATGCGGTTGAGCCTAGGCTCCGTTTTATGAAAAAGTTTTGAAAGCTTTCATGAGTTTGTGAAAGGTTTAGAAACTTTTCCAAACAAGATAAAGAAAGCAAGCAAAGAAATTTGAGAAGTTTTATAAACTTAAGCAAAATAAACAATAAGAGTTTTATAAGCTTTTAAAGAAAACAAGCAAACAACTAAGAAAAGTTTTAGAAACTTTAAGCAAGTAAGCAAAGCAAAGTAAAAACACGGAAAATAGTGTAAAGAAAGTTTTACGAGTTTTGAGATGTTTTAGGAAAAGAAAAACATTTTATAAAACATACACTCAGGCTCGTTTAGCTCATTATTTTGGCATATTTTAAAAACTATTTTCCGGTCTGAGACTCGGATATTTGGGCGGATTAGGATTCTCACGACATTTATATCAGTCTTTGTAATTAAGAATATTGTGTAAAAATACTTTGAACTTGTATAATGGAGCATATGTATGTACATAGAGTAGTTTATGAAGATGTGTTGGTTATCTTTGGTTGCCATATTTTGGATATAGTGTAATTGGATGTATACGAGGTTGGGACATGTCTATATCTTGCATTGTTATGCTCTTAGAAATTTTATAAAATCATAAGTTTAGAAATAAATTTTTTATAGGAGGTTTTGGCAAAGCGTACGGCCGGCTTCACGGGAGTTTCTGGTCGTTAGAATTAGCGGTGGGGATTTCTGCGGAGTGGCCGGCACGCCCGCCACTGGAAGAGGGTGGGGGTGTGTCGGATCCTTAACTCCAGGTTGACACTTAAACCTGACCGACCATAGCTGGCGCCAGGAGAAATGCTCGGCCGGGGTCCTTAACTCCAGCAACTGTCACCACCATAATCCATAGCCGAGGCGTAGCCAGGAGTAGCGCTCAACCCGGGGACCTTACCTCAGGCATCACGAGGAAAGCAGCTCGACCGGGGAACTCATATACATAAACATAAATCTGCATCATAGTCTGATTATTAAATTAATACCTTGATCACGATCTGACTCATTAGGTGGTATGTCCTACTATAGTTCCATTACAAACATTTCACATACAATGCACGACAATATCGCACTTGACAATACTGCGCTCCATCCATCATCATAAGCGGTCTCATATCCAGATATATTTCATAACGAACTAAATAATTTAGTTACCAAAGTAAATACAATTCCAATGATAATAACCATGTCGTGATGATGGGTGTAGCCTAATGCCATAAATGCTATGCCATGCATGCAGATGATGTGTCGTAAACTATATAATATCAACTCACAGAGTATGTCGGATCTCAGAATCGCTCCTGCGCCTCAGGCTGTCCTGGCGGAGCTGTCGGACAATCTAAGATGGAAAAGACGTTATTGATAAATAAGATTAAGATTTAAATATACTACAGACTCGACCGAAAACTCACGGACTAAGCAGGCATAGGAGCTTGTACTTATGTTCTCTAGAAATTCGACGAGAACCTCCTAAGCGGACTTAACTCCCTGTAAAATAGGTCCAGAATCTGATAGAAATACATTTCTAATATCCACAATTTATCCAATGCCGAGCCGGGCCACAACTACAGATAAATCCACGGCTCGACGCAATCCAACACAAAGTCAACAATTCGCGATAAATACAATTGATACAATTTATAGCTTCGGATAATTCATTATATTTATACATGGATAACTCCGGATATAATTAAATACGTTTAATCAAAAATCAACGGTTCTAATTACATAGGATAAGTAAACCTGACATAAATCTTAGGCGTATATATATTTTAAGTTACATCCTTTCAAAACACAAACATGAGCAATTAACGATAAATAAGGCATTTTCAATATTAAAATAACCTTCTGAACAATTAAAATGCGAATACTCGCACACTTATACAATTAGAGCTACTTTGGCGTTTTAGGCTATAGATTCTTCTAGGCTGAATCACGAAAACCGATTGCACCGTCGGAATCGCGAGACGGGGAGGCGAACATTCTGTCGAGAGGTTCGCCGCCGCCAGCGGTGGCGGAAAAATTCAGCCGTCGGTAATCAGGGTACCTAAGCGTAGATCGGGATTAGGGAGCCCCGAGCAATTTTTGCATAATTTTGACCAGCAAAGAAAACAACTCAAAACGCATAAAAACAGAATTTTCTTCTTAAGTTTATCTCTCTAGAAATCACTACGATTAAAGCTTGAAATGGCGAATCATACCTCCCCCTAAGGTTTTTGGGGGTCCTGAGCTCGAAAATGGCCTTTGTTTGGCCCGAAAACACGCCCAAAAGGGCTGTTCTAGGCGAGGCAGCCACCTAAGGCGCGAGGAGTGACGCGCCACCGTGTGAGGAAGGCGCGGCTGCGTGATGTCGAGAAGCTTGCCGGCGTCGAGAAGGGGTGGTGGTGGCGGCGCGACGGTGGCTCAGGGTGATCGGACGGAGAGGCGGCGGCCAGCCTTAGGAGAAGAAGAGGAAAGAGGGCCGGCGTGATTCCGGCGAAGCGACAAATTGGCCGAGATCGAGCAAGGCAAGGGTGGCCGGCGATGGGAGCTGCCTTTTCCGGCGTCGGATGGCCGGATCGGTGGCCGGAGACGGCCGATCGGCGCTGGCAGGGACGGCGCGCCGTGAGGTGTCGGGGAGAGAGAGAAGGGTCTTTGTGCTTTGTAGTTTTTGCCCCCCTTTCCATTTTACCCTTAGTCAATTTTAAATTAATACTTTTAACAAATCAAAATACATATTAAACAATTATGGAAATAATTTAAATGGTCAAATTTACGGGTATTACAATTGAAATATCACAAATTTTCAAAAAAAATTAAAAAAAAAAACAATTACACAAAATAGCACTACATATATTAATAATAAAGTTCCAAATAGTTTATAATATTTTCAAACATTAGAATATTTTAGAAATAGTTTCTAATACAAATTAAAAAATATAAAAAATGATTTTTAAAAAAATAGATACTCGGTCACAAAATGGTCTAGAGTCGGTTAGAAAATTGTAGCTGAATTGTGTTCAGTCACTATTTTGTGTGGAATAAAAATTCCGTCACAAAGTTGTAACTGATTTATAATTCCGTCACAAATTTGTGGCCGATTTGTGACAGGCAGGTTATTAAAAAAATTCATTTTTATATTTGAAATTAATTGTATTATAAAAATTTAAAAATATTGAAAAAAGAATATTATTGAAGGACCCCGACCCGGATTAACCTCATGAACCCGAGGGGACCTTCCGGCACTCCAATGGATATAGAAACTTTTCCTCAAAACCATCAAATAAAATCCATGGAGCGAACCCCTTTACAATCCTTAACATATCTTTAGAAAATAATGCGGAAGCGAAGTGGTAAATTTTTTTTTTCTTTTCTTTTCCAAATGCTTAGATTTTTCAGAAAAATTGGCCAGAGTTTCCTCTGTTTTTCGGACTTTCCCAAATTTACAAAACCTGCGAAAACATTTAAAAACACTTATAATCTTCCAATTTTCAACTTCCTTGTTAGGACTCCTTGTCCACAACTCAATCAACACAATATATACACATATACATAAATTCATTTCAATTATCAAAACATTTCAAACTTTCTTCAATTCTATGCATTTTTTTAATCAAAAGATTAGGCTTGAGTCGTATTTAAGTGAAATGCTTCAAAGTAGTTCCCCTTTCAAAATATATCCATATATGCATATATACATGACAAAGTATTCGACATATAAAATATGCAAACTATTTTATACAATGGGGATTCACATGCATACGTCTCCTCGTGGCTTGACTCCTTTGCACGGAGGGTCCTCTTGTCGGCCTTTTGTCTCGGGTCTGAATGTTTGAAAACACATGGGAAAGAATGAGCTAAAAAGAGCCAGTGGATGTACATTTTAAGATAACATTTTCAGTATATATCAAGTAATACATACTTATACGTTAAAAAAAAAAATCTATTTATGCCTTAAGATTACATTTTCAGTATATATCAAAGTAATACATACTTATACAATTAAAATCAATTTATGCTTTAAACATTTATACCTTAAACTTTATTTCTTTCCTTATAATACATACTTATACAATTAAAATCCATTTATGCCTTAAACTTTCTTTCTTTCTTTCTTTCTTTCATACGATGGAATCGAGGAAATAAACAGAATAGTTTTTCGGTGCGACGGTGGACAGTCGCATTCCAGTCCATAACACTACGGCTTGCTTGGAGAAACTCACGCTTTGCATAGGTTCAGTCATAACACCTTATCACGTGTAAGGATATTACTCTAGACACCCTAATTCCTCCCTCAGTTAATGCTATAACTACCTCTAAATCCTTACCTGGCTTAAGGTACCTCGGCCAGATATCGGTCATAACACAGTCATATGGGGTTAGGGTAACCATCAGTAAAACATTTATCAAAATATATTTATAAATCCATTTAAATCCTTTACTTTATCATGAAAACTCATATATATATATGCAAATATACATATGCATTCTTCACACATTTTTAAACTTTCATAATGCCTTAACATATGCTTATATATAATTTAATATAAATATATCTATTGATGCAAGATAAACATGTACATTAAAATTTTCATTTACATCAAAACTTTTCATTTTAGGCAATATAAACATTTACATTAAACTTTTCATTTAACATAAAATCATTCACTTTTAAAACTCAATTTGCAAAACATCATTTTACACTCCTGAGTTCACCGCTCAAAACTTGCCTTGCTTCTCGTCGAATTCAGTTTCGGTCCAAGTGAGTCCTTTTCACCTTTTCAAGAAAAACCACAATAACCATTAACCATAACTTCCATTTAATCCATCATACACATTCATTTCACCCCAACCACATCACATTCACTTAAATCCCATGTGTAACCATACTTAAAAAAAACATAATCATAAGCAAGACCAAATTACCTTTTCTTTACAAAATGACAGCAAGGCCCATCAGAATTCAAATCATTTTCTTTTTTCCTCTATGAATCTGCTACTTAGAAATTGGAATCATTCAATTGACTCTTCAAATTCAAGTGATGGCATTTTCATGTCAAATTAGTCATTTCTGGAGTTTTACACTTTCGGGAGGCATTTGACATATCCATTTTCAGGGTCTTCATATTGACATTATCTTTGTACTATTTAAAAGTTAAGGTGCTAGGGTTCTTCTAAATTGGAATCACCCAAATCAGACACAGAAACTCACTTCGTCAAATAACCGGGCTAATCTATGTTTCAAAAAACTGAACCAGAATTTGGCTTGCACATGATCCTACTTTGAGTGAATTTTAGGCCACTTGTAATCAGAATTTGTGATGCCTATTTCTATATGTAATGATTTTCCTTGAAGTATATTTTAACCAACAGCAACTTGAATCTAAATCAGGATCATAAATGAGCAAGTTATGAATTGAAAATCTGGTGGTCGAAGCAGCGAGGGCATTTCTGTACCGGGGGCTAACATAGAAAATGATGACGGGAATGTGGGTTTTTCTGCATTTTTCCATATTTTCCCATCAATTCAACTCTGTAATCCATACTTGCACTTCAAAACCATTTCATTTTCATCTGACATCTATTTTACACAATTCATCTTTCATTACATGTGTATCTTCAAAAACTTTCACGAATTATTTCCGAACAACTCAAATATGGGTTATAACCCATACACAAAGATTTGTTAGGGTTTGTTCTAAACCCTAACTCAATTTCCTTCCATTTAACCATGAATCCAACAACAAAGGGAGGATTCCATAATTATCTTGTTCCTTGTGGGTTTAGCAACCTTAATTTCCAAGAAATCTAAGTTTAGGATACCATTCTATAAAAACCCTAGATTTAGAGATAAGATAATCATCATAAAAAACCCAAAAATCCATGCCAAATCTCATAGAACCCATAATCAAGGTTAGTTTCCATACCTTGGCTTGATCTCCCTCCTTCTCTTCTTCTCTTCTTCTTCTTCCTCTTCCTCTTCTCTTCTTTTCCCCTTTCACGTTTTGTTCTCCTCCCCAAAATGAGACCAATTTTGGTCTTTAAATCCCATGTTTTGCTAAGGCCTTGTTTGGCCTTCCAAAAACTCATTTTTTTGGGTTGATTTTCTCTAATTGCATCTTGGTCCCCCATTTCTCTTCTATTTCTATTCCAACTTTCTCTAATTGCCTTGAATCCCGTAACTTCTTCTATTTACATTTCCTTTTTAAACATTTCATATATTAACCCTAGTCTTTTCCTTTTATGACCACTAGTTCTCGAGTGGTAAATTACATATTACCCTTGGCACATTATAAGTGGGTCTCGTTTTATAATTTCCTAATTTTCATCTCAAGGATATTACAATGTAACATGTAACACTTAGTGCCTCGTATACTCTTCCCTGGCCAAAGATCATGTAATCGTACACCCTCCTGACGCGCAAAAATCCCTCCTCCCTCCTCCCATGTGTGTAAAAATTCATTCCTCGAAATTAAAACATTAATACCTAAAGAGATGGGGATAATGCCTCTTCATCTGCTCCTCATGCTCGTGACAGTTTCCTATCAGATGACCTCCACAATACCTTCACTACGAATATCTCTGTTGCGCAAAACTTGCTCACGGCTCCAGGGATTTAAAATCGGTTCCTCTTCAGATGTTAAGTTCTCCGTATTTCCACCGCGTTCTGGCCAATACATGTGAAGGGTTTGGTATGTACTCCCATGAGCATAGAAACATGGAAAACATCATGAATCCGATCGAGGTAAGATGGCAACTCCAATCGATATGCCACTTCTCCAATCCTCTCAACAATCTTGTATGGCCCAATATACCGTGGACTCAGATTTCCACGTTTCCCAAATCTTAGTACGCCCTTCCATGGGGAAATCCACAAAATACCATATCCCCTACCTTGAACTCTAGGTCCCTTGCCAGCCGATTGTTTGTATAACTCTTCTATTTTACCTTGTGCAATTTTCGTTTCATTCCCTTTATAATCCTTTGATCTTATCACAAGCTCACTTGAACAATTTCCCGACCTACTAATTTCCTTTCACCTACCTCGCCCCAAATGTGACCGGGAGTTCGACTTTTCCGTCCATAAAGAGCCTCATAAGGGGTCATACCAATACTGACCTGATAACTGTTATTGTATGCAACTCCATCAGAAAAGTTCCTTGGCGTATGATACATCTGCATTTCCTGACAGATAAGATAAGCGGAGGAACGGGCTTTCCATAATATCTCCCCGCCACATCACCTACATCCGCACAACCTCCCCGTCCCACTGACCACGTGTACCATCCTCTCCCTAGTCACAAACCCTCTTCGCTTGCCGTAAAATTTCACTCATCTCCAACTTTATTATCTGTGGATCCCGAACTGGTTTCTTAACCCGTCTACCAATACAGACGTACATGAAATGTGGCGCTAACAAGGCTCTCAGTCCGCTGGCCCAGCCTCATACCCAAGGGTAATCTCAATTTATGAGTCGAGGAAGATGCACGACCGCGAAGGCGAACCGCGGGCCTCCCACAGCACCTTTACCACGCCGCTTCGTCAGATGATATTCACGTAAAAGATTCAAATCCTTGATCAATTCAATCCATCTCCCTTTAAGTCTCATGTTCGCCTTCGCGAAATGTGACATCGCAAGTCTTATGATCCTTAAAAATCGGCAGTAATTCCATATGGCACGCCCATCCACAAGTGCAACATTACGCTACTAGCCTGCTGTCGTGGATAAATTCGTTTCATGCTTCTTCAATCGCTCTAGAAGGCTATGCAATTACCTTAATACCCCAGATTAATACACAACCTAGACCCTAACTAGGGCATCACAATACACCTAAAACCATCCCGCCCCCGATGGAAGAAGTACTGTAACCGAGGTCAATCTCTTTTCGCCATCGAAACTCCGTGACAAGCCTCCCACCATAAAAACGTTCCTTCCTTGTCAATCTAGCCTCAAAGGTGCCGCTATCTCGAAAAATCCCTCAACGAACTTACTGTGATGCCCGCTAAACCCAGAAAACCTCCTTATCTCTTAACACTCTGAGGGGCTCAATCCACATAGCTTCACCTTCATGGATCCACCGAGACCCCTCTCAAATTACGTGGCCCCAAAAGGCGACACTCGCTTCAAAACAGACACTAACTAAGTTCGTATATAACCGATGTTCCTCAATACTGCTTGGCAGAACTATCCTCGGGCGCTTTGCATGTTCTTCCACCGCCTCGAATAGATCAATATATCACAATAAACACGTATAACAAACTGATTCTAAGCAGCTTCCAAAACTGCCTTTATGAGATCCATAAATGTGGTCAGCATTCGTGAAGTCCAAATGGCCTCGACTAGAAACTCAAAATGCCTCAGACCGTGTTCCGACGCCGCCTCGTGGAACATCCTCATCATGAAGTCTCCCAACTTCTATCCACCACTTCCAATTAAATCAAGGCTCGCAAGCCTTAAATCAAGCTTACATTAGCATCCATAAAGTGAAAAACCCATAATTCCCTTCACCTTAAAAAAATTACATTTATATCTTAATCAATTCTTCTTTCTGAAAACATTAATTCTAACACATCCCAGATTGTGTGCATTTAATCACTTCCTAAATTGATTAAAATAAATGGAAACTCAACTTTTCCATACTTCTAGGGTGGCTTCAAATCCTACACATGTCATACATATCTATAATTATTTCTTCAATTTTCTCCCAGCTTTTCAACAAATTATTTTTGATAATTCATTCCAATGTCATTGATTTACTTGAACCAAATCAAACCAATGCATTTCCACTAAACCTTTCTGGCCTAACCCTCTCATCTCATATTCTGGTCTAAGTTTTAATTCCATTAATTCCATTAATTCTTGAAGCATTTCTCAAGTAATGCTTGGCTAAATCAATTAAAACCAATCAAACAACATCACTTCCATTTTATACCAAAGTTAACTTAAATTGACAAACTTTATAATATCATTTTCTTTTCAATTTCTTAGCGAAATCAACCTAGAATCATGTCAATTTAATAGCTAAAGCCTTAATATAACTCAATTGGAAGGTTTGTGATAAATAACCCATAAACCCTAATTGGCCATCGGAACCCCGAACCCACGTCGACCTACCTCGCTTTCTCGTCTCACTGCGGCGAGTCTTCGATTTCAAACCCATATGCTCCTCTATCCCTAATCATGGGTTTACTTACCCGCGGCATCAGTAGCGGCCGTCGATGCTACCGGTGGTCCAAACGGACTAAAACCTACAAAGAAACCTCTTCAAGCCATGATAATGGACCTTTTTGAAGCTTTTTTTTTTTTTTCATTTTATCTTTATCATTGGATTCAATTTTCCAAGCGAATGATACATGACTAACTTCTTAATACATGCACTTGTGGCATTTCTTTAAACAAGGACCTCATATCCATACTTATTGTGCAAGATCATGTATAAGATCATGCATTTTATATGTTAATCTATCATTGGAATCCGTTTCTTCAACTTTTTTTTTTCTTCAACAATCATCTCGACACTCCATTCCCTCGAAATATCGATCTCCCATGTCCCTAAAATTGCTCATCCCCGTTTGAACCTGCAGAACATTATCATTTGGCTGTTGAAGTAGTAATGATTTTCATTCCGACGAATAGACTCCCATTTGGACAAGTCTAATTTACATTACATTAATATTCCTCCTGGCGTGTGCTGATGATGAGTGGGACTTTTCACACATGGCTATAATTTCTTTTTCCAACTTTTATGATCTTTTCACTCACACTATTCTCCTATCCTCCAAATGTAATCTTTGAAATTAAAGTCCAAGACTCCTTTTTGCCTAGACTCCAACTCAAAAGATTCAGTATTATTTCATAAATGAAACCCCATTTCTGGTAGGTACCACTGCCCTCAGGAGCTTCCCGGGTGGCTGGGCCTGGCCTCAACGACGCATTTTCTCGTGAACCCGTACCCCATATGTCATGTACTTGCTATATGATTTTAAATCACATAAATAATTTATGAAATTTTAAAATAAAACATTAAAACAATCATATGAAATCAAATTTTCAAATCTTTATAACATTTTCAAACCGCGTTCGATACCACGTTGAAGGACCCCCGACCCGATTAACTCATGAACCCGGTGGGGACCTCCCAGACTCCAATGGATATAGAAACCCTTCTCAAAACCATCAAATAAAATCCATGGAGCGTAACCCCTTACAATCCTTAACATATCTTAGAAAAATAATGCGGGAAGTCGAAGTGGTAAATTTTTTTCTTTCTTTCCAAATGCTTGGGGATTTTTCGTAAAATCGCGTAGTTCCTCCTCGTTTTTCTGGATCTTTCCCCAAATTTACAAAACCTCGCGAAAACATTTAAAAACACTTTATAATCTTCCACTTTCAACTTCCTTGTTGACTCCTTGTCCACAACTCCAATCACCACAATATATACACATATACATAAATTCATTTCAATTATCAAAACATTTCAAACTTTCTTCAATTCTATGCATTTTTTTAATCAAAAGATTGGGCTTGAGTCGTATTTAAGCCGACCGCCTAAGTAGTTCCCTTTCAAAATATATCCATATATGCATATATACATGACAAAAAGTGAGTTCACATATAAAATATGCAAACCCGTTTATACAATGAAGTTCACATGCATCGCTCCTCAATGGCCTCGACTCACTCGCACAGAGGGAATCCTATTGGCGCACTACCTTCGAACCCGAAAATGTTTTGAAAAATACATGGTAATGAGCTAAAAGAGCCCGCTGAGTGTACATTTTTAAGATAACATTTTCAAAAGATATATCAAAGTAAATACATACTTATACATTAAAAAATCCATTTATGCTTTAAGGTGACACTCCCCGTCCCGAGAGTGTGTGGCTGCATATGATACCGGGGTGTATAAGAGTACCAAGTGTCATATCAGAGTATTGAGATGAAATTAGGAAATTATAAATTTTGGAACCCGAATTTGGTACTTAAAACAAGGGTACAATTGTCATTTACCAAAAAAAGGATATGTAAGGCATAATTAAGTTAGAGATGGGCCATAGTAGGAATTTCAAAAGTTGGATTTGCAATATTTAAATGCTCAGGACAAATTTACAATTAAGGAAAGTTATGGAGGGGGTGAAAGCTTATAATTAATGGAAGTTTAAATAGTAAATTAATAATAATAAATTGCCATAATAATTCAGTGAAGTCTCGGAAATTCTCTAGATCCTCAACGACGGAACTTAATCGCGCCTAAGTCTGCCTCGCGAATCTAGCGACTGAAAAGTTTTGTTTAATTCCGAGATAGTCGGAATATTTTACAAATTTCTAGGCGACGAGTTTAGAGTGAAACCTGAAAACGGGATTTTAGAAAAATCTCGAAAAATGGCAAATACTTAAAGAATATTCAATTATGATAAAGGAAATTGAAACCGGAACAAAATAAATTGTTTCTTGCTTAAACCCGACCAAGAAATGAAATAGCGACATGGGTCCCTAAGAATGTGAAAAAAAAAAAAGATTTAAAAGCAACCAAGTAGCAGAGACTAAATTCATGCAGGCGCCGAGAGAGGGATGTATTTTAGTTTTTTCTTCTTTTATTTCTTTCTCGGGATTACAAAAAATCGGATCGTCGGATTTCATCGGGATAAACACGAAAAGTGCTCTACGCGATGAGGGTTACGCATGGGTACCAAAAACACGAGATTTCACCGAGAATTCAGGTAAATATGCGAAAAACCCAAATTTTTAGTTTTTCCTCGATCTACGCTATTCTGTTGGTCCCGCACTTTAATTCTCAAGAGGTAAAGTTACTCTATCGCGACGAGAGCTACGCGCTGCTGACACTAAAATTCATTTTCATTAAACTCAAGAGGAAAATTTCCTACTTGTAAGTGTTTCGAGCCTAAAGACTATATAATGGTTTCGGAATATTCTAGAGGCTATAAATTCAAATCAAAATTTTGTAATCGAGTTTAGAATTTTTAGAAATTTTAGGAAATTTTCGGGACTATTTTCTGATTTATCCGTTGAATTTCGGACTGCTTTTAGACGCTTTGGTTAAAATTTCAGGATTTTATTCGTATTAGTCCGATGCACTTTTTAAATGTTTTTGGGTGTTTTTAGACTATATGGAAAGTCCTCAGCCTAGACCCAGCCATGCTCGTAAATGGCATTTGTGGCCCACATATTTTCCGCCAAAATTTAATCAGAAGACAAAGCCGCGCAAATCGCTTTGCCAGCCGACGGTGTGATCTAATACATCGAAAGTGTGTAGCTAAAGCAAAAGGCTGAAAAGTCAGGAACTGAGGCTCAAGTTTAGCAAGCAAAGAGGTGAGTGTTCTAAACTCATTTTCCAAATGCTAGTGTGGTATTATTATTATTATAAACCTGCTTTTGCACTCGGTATTTCATGGTTTTGAGTTCAAACCATCTTTCGCTAAAGCAAATGGTTTTTGAATAATTAAACCATTTTTCATAGCGTAAATGGTTTCGAAGAACCATTTAAAGTAAGTAAAATGGTTTCTAAATTGTAAACCATCTTTCAAAGCAAAGGGCAAGTAAACGTTTTCGAATAATTAAACCATTTTTCAAATAGCAAGCAAATGGTTTTAAATTGTAAACCATTTTTCAAAGAGCAAGGCAAGCAAAGAATGTTTGTGAAACAGGCCTTCCCTTAGTTCTACAAGAAACCGTCGAGGTATTCAGACGTAACGGTGGTGTTAGGATCTCATACATGTATTTTAGTTTTAAGCCCTCGTAGGCAAACGTAGGGACATACATCATGCATTTAGTTGAGACCGTGGCACGACAGAAAGATATGCGTTATATTCTTAACTACATGGGTGATGGCGACTCAAGTCAATTCCACCATATGCCTCCACTGAAAGGTGATGCGGACCCAGCCTTTCCTTAATCGCACGGTCGCTTCAAAGCCCGTGTTCACTAGTGGTATAGTAAGCAAAAATAGCCCCAGCGGGTTGATGCTCTTATAAGCATAATATACGCTTTTGAAAAATCAACTATCGTCTCCTACGCCCAAAGCCCGGAGAGTTTTAAAGCAAAACGGCTGAGCCCAGGCCCTCGCTTTTATTTTCAAAGAACGCGGTTGGTTTCCAGCCCTTTGCTTTTATGAAAAAGTTTTGAGGTAAACTTTGAAAGAAAAGCCATGAAAAGCGTTTTAAGAAACTTTTCAAACAAAGATAAGAAGAAAGCAAGAAAAGAAATTTGAGAAGTTTTATAAACTTCTAAAGCTGTAAAGAAGAAATGAGTTTTATAAGATTTTAAAGAAAAGCAAAGCAAAGTAAGCAAGCAAGTATAAAAAGTTTTAGAAATCTCTAAAAGCAAGCAAGCACAAAAGCAAGCAAGCAAAGAAAAGTTTTAGAAACTCAAAAGCAAAGAAAAGCTTCGAAAATAATCAGAAAAGAGAGTTTTACATTTTGAGATGCTTTTCCCGAAAAGCAAAACGCTTTATAAAAGATACACTCACCGAGCTCGTTTGAATATTATTTTGTATTTTAAAACTATTTTCCAGTACAAGTACGCAAAGACTGAGCATGGGCTGTGGCTCATTCCGACATCACAAGTGTCGTTAGTAAGAATATTATGTAAGAAAATTTTGAATATGTATAATGGAACATATGTATGTACATAGAGTAGTTTCTATGAGAAACGTGCTGGTATGTCAAGCTGCCATATTTTGGATATAGTGTAAATTGATGTATACAGGATTTGGGACATGTCCTATATGCAGCTGTTATGCTGCCGAAATTTTATAAAATCATAAGTTTAGAAAAGAAAATTTTTATAGGAGGTTTTAGCAAGCAATACGGCTTCGCTTCAGGAGTTTTAGTCGCTAGGAGGTAATCTACCGATTTATGGAGTGGTCGCACGCCCGCCACCTGAAGCGGTGGGGTGTAAAAATAACATGGTATCGAGCATAAGTATTGGCAACCATGCATGTTCAAACTTAGAGTACATATGAAGTGAGTCAAAGTATTAAACGCTTGATTTTTGCAATTACAATACCTATGTCGGAAGAGGAAGAGAGGTCGCCCTGGGGAGAAATATTCCGTAGGTGTCCGAAATGTCCTAAGTACCGCCAGAGATGAGCACGTAGTCAGTTCCACTTACCGCCTCTATGAATCACCCTCCGCCAGTAGGTTAGGGCTGGACCATTTGGGCCAGCCGAGGGAGCTTCGCGCCGTGATGCTTTACGCGTGAGTAAAACGTGGCAATGATTGCTCGGGATAGTAGCCATAGCTTAATTGGCCAAGAGCCGCAACCTCCACCGCATCCTGTAGAGAGGCTCGGGAAGAACCTGGAGGTCAATAGAGAGCATGTAAGCCGGGCGCAAAGCCATATGACTAAGAAGTGGGCGATCTAAAGGCACTGCTATGGTTGGACCGAGTAAACAAGGTTTACTTGAGTTATGGGCTGCAATTTAATGAGCAAAGAGTCTTGTTTTCCAATTTTTCTCGATGGAAAACAGGGCTAAGGATTGGTGGGATGCCGTAGAGAGGAGGTATCCTAATGGAATAACATGGGACCAATTTCAACAAGAGTTCACTGATAAGTTCTTTCCTCATAGTCACAAGGATTCAAAATTGAGGAGTTCTTCAAATTAGAACAGAAGAACATGTCAGTGTCAGAATATGAGAAGAGGTTCTCTAACTAATTAGATTTGTTCCATAAGAACTGAGCCCGATGAAGTCTTGAAGTGCAAAAGGTTTTATCAGTGACTGGGCCGCACAGATTAGAGTGCATTTATTGGGGTGGTTCCCACAGACTGGGGACTTAGAGGTACGGCCGTCCGAAATCGAGCAGCACTACAGCCTATGGGACCCAGCAGTGTGAGCAGTAAGAGGAGCGCACCTGCACTTCCCAAAAGCTCGCACAAGACAAAGTAGAAAGAGGAACAAGCAGTAGCAGGTTATAGAGGCCGAGGTGCAAAGCCCAGGAGCCATTCCCAATGACCGCTGAGGGCCCCAGCCAAGCAAGCACCCGCAGTATTCCTCCCCCGTATGTCATATATGTCTAGACTTCACACCACGGGAATGTGAGATCTCAGATAGAGGCTCCACCGTGGCCGTGAAGGCCATTTCATTAGGGAGCCCTCACCGACAGCGGAGACATCGCAGTCACCTAGCTACCCCAAGACTGAGATGAGCAATACGAGGTCGTCTAGGGAGAGGTTTCAAGCTAGGGGCCAAATACTACCAAGGTAGAGGTGGCCGTGGTAGAGGTAGAGGCGCGCCCCGTGGATAAATGATAGACCTCGCACTCAAAGTTAGAGTATATATGCCGTGGACTCAAAGACGATGCATGCAGTCCTGGATGTGGTCACTGTATTATTTCTATCTCGGGAGCATGATGCATATACATTAGTAGACCTGTGAGCCTACGTGATTCATTCGCATCCAAGCATTTCTTAGATCGCTTTCAGATAGAGACCCAGCCATTAGAGGGGCCGCTCGAGAGTTTCCCCTTCCGTTCGGAGATCCGCTACTCTGCGCATGTGCAGTAGTCGAGATAGTAGAGTTCTCGATCGAGGGACGTGAGTTCCTGCCGGATCTCTGTAGCTTTAGATACGGTGACGGATGTGGTTCTCAGATGGATTGGCTATCTCGCCATAGAGCCACATTAGATTGTTATAAAAGGAAGTAAAGTTGTACAGGCCAGGAAATTCTGAGGTTAAGTTCGGTGGAATATGTAGAGATTTATCTTCCAAGATGATCTCCGCACGACAAGCAGTAGAATGCCGTAAGGATCACTGTGTGGCTATCTAGCTTACGTGGTGGAAATGTGGGGCTATGAGACTCGTGGATGAGATTCCAATTGTTGGGAGTTCCCGCATGTATCTACGATGATATTGCAAGGTTTACTCCGTAAAGAGGTGGAGTCTGTCATCGATTTGATCCCCGTGGATCGAGCCCATTTCATTCCTCCCATAGGATGGCTCCCGCAGTCGAGAGAGCTTAAGGCCCGGCTAGAAGAATTGTTAAGTAAGAGATTCATTCGACCGAGCATATCCCCATGGGGAGCCCAGCTTCTCTCATGAAAAAGAAAGATGGGAGTTTGCGCCTGTATAGATTACGTGCAAACAACAAAGCTACTGTATCCGCAATCGCATCCACTCTAGGATCGATGAGTTGGTCTCATCAACCCAACCTATGTACTCCAAGATAGACTTGAGGCTCGGTATCACCGATGAGAGTGTGAGAGTGATGTACCCAAGACTCCGCATTCGTGACACGCCACTGACATTATGAGTTTTGCAATGCCATTTGTCGACTAATGCTCCAAAGAGCGCTTATGGATTTGATGAACCGAAAGATTCCAACCGTATTCGACAGTTCGCCATAGTTTTTATTGATGATATCCTAGTGTAACAGTAGTTCGTAGAGGAACATTCCGAGCACCCGAGGATTGTGGCACCTTAAGGGAAATGGCGCTATATGCCGTTGGAGCAAGTGTCAGCTTTTTGGCTCGAACAAGGTGGCATTCTAGGCCATGGATTTCACCCGGACGCTGGGTGAGCGTGGATCCCTGCAGGTCATAAAGGTAAATTGGAAACCACCAAAGAATGTGCTCGAGGTCGAGCTTCCTTGGTTTGAAGTGGTACTATAGGAAGTTTGTTGAGGGGTTCTCCGTGATAGCAGCCCCCACCGACTAAAGCCGACAAGGAAAGATGTCAAGTATGATCGGGTTGGATGCCTCACAAGAGTTTGGCGAGTCAAGGGTAGATTGACTTCAGTTCAGCTTCTAGCTTTACCTAATGGAAGATGGACTCAGGTTTATGTTGATGCTTCCAGTAGCCTTGGTCAGGTTTTGATGCAGAATGATAGGTGATTGCATATGCCTCAAAAACAGCCTAAAGAAGCATGAGGGCATCATTCTACACACTAATTTAGAGTCATAGCTGTAGCCGTGCTTTGCTTCAAGATATGGAGACATTACTATATGGTGTTCTGGGTGTGATCTCTGCCGCATCATAAGAGTCTTCAATATATTTTCACCCGTAAAAGAATTAAACCCGAGGCAAAAGAAGATGGCTTGAGTTGATTAAGGACTACGACCCACGATCGAGCACCATCCAGAAAAGCTAATGTCGTAGCCAGATGCCTCAGCAGCTTAATGCAGGTTCCTTTCAAGTTCACATGAGAACAAAGTTATCTTCCACTCATTGGTGGATCCGAGAGCTTTAGGTGATATTGGAGGTTGAGGATTCAGAGCCTTGTTGGCCAATGCTTCATGTTAGACCGCTTCCTAGCTGGACCGCATTCTAGCAAGGCAACCAATGTGATCCACAGATGATTGCTTACGAAGAGATGTGGTAAAAGGAAAGAAAGCAGAAGCTCAAATCGAGATGATGGTATTGATAGCCGGGAAGGACGTAGAATGTGTGCCGAGTATGGCGAACTCAAGAGAGAGACAGTTGAGGAAGAAACACATTCATCTCGTTGTATGCTATGCATCCAGGTAGTACCAAGATGTATAGAACTTTGAAAGAACATTACTGGTGGAATGGGATGAAGAAAGAGGTCACAAGTTTCGTTTCTAGGTGCCTAACCCGTCACAGCGGCAGAGCACGAGGCCCGTGGGGAAAGATACAACATTCCCTATTCTGAAGGTGGGAATGGGAGAAGATCACTATGGATTCGGTACAGTCTTCCTACCTGACTCAAAGGAAACATGATATATGGGTGATAGTCGGGATCGATCGACGAACCCGCTCATTTTCTACCGCTAATATCGAGGATTCATTGAAAAAGTATGGCCAATTTCTGTATGTGGACGAGATAGTGAGACTCAAGGGGTTCCAGCTTTGATAGTTTCAGACGAGACCCTGTGTCACATATAGGTTTTGGCCTAGTTTACAAACAAATGCTAGGTACTCACCACACTTCAAGACGTAAAGATTTCATCCTCGACGGACGGCCATCAGAGAGGACTATTCAGACGTTAGAGGATATGCCTGAGAGCTTCAGGTGATGGAATTCAAAGGAAATTGGATACCTACTTGGCACTAATGGAGTTTTCCTACAACAATGTTTATCAAGCCAAGATAGAAATGGCTCCTGTTTGAGGCACCAGATGGCAGAAATGTGACTCCCAAAGAAGCCGGGATGAGGTCGGGTGAAAGAATACTAGTGTCCCGAACTAAGATGATCACTCGCAGAAAGTGAAAGGTGTTCTGATAACTTCAAAGATAGCAAGAGTATAGACGTAAAAGTTATATGGACAAACCTGGTCGACTTACACCCGAGATAGTGACCAAGTCTTTTTTGAAGATTTCACCTTGGAAAGGGTGTGTCGAGGATTCAAAGGGAAACGAGGGAAGCTTAGTCCGAGATATAGGACCTTAAGTGAGATTATGAGCAAAGTGTACAGAGGCTTCATGCTCTGAAGTTACCCCCAGAGTTATCAAGGATTTAAGTGACATCTCCATGTATCGATGTTGAGGAAATATATCCCAAATCCTTCAAATGTATTGAGAGAGCAGCCGCTATGCGCTTAAAGGAAAATTTGATCGAGCGAGAGATACTCGTGCGTATCAGAGATCGTAAGGAACAGTGTGTTGAGAAGAAAAGTGATTCCATGAGTTAAAGTCTTATGGAAGAATCATGAGAATATAAATTTACTTGGAGCCGTAGAGGCCTGATGTGTAACGGGCATTCTCACTTATTTTCCAGATGAGGTATTTTCGCTTTCCTTTCTTCGAGTTTAGTTTATTCATTTCGAGGACTAAATGTTCCTTATGAGGGAGGATTGTAACACCCCGTCCCGAGAGTGCACAAAGAGCATGATATCAGAAGTGTATAAGAGTACCAAGTGTCACATTGTAGTATTTTGGAGATGAAATTAGGAAATTATAAATTTGGAACCCTAATTCTGCACTTAAAACAAGGGTACAATTGTCATTTACCAAAAAAGGATATGTAAGGCATAATTAAGTTAGAGATGGGCCATAAGAGGATTTCAAAAGTTGGATTTGCAATATTTAAATGCTTGAGGACAAATTCAATTAAGGAAAGTCGAGGTGAAAGTATAATTAATGGAAGTTTAAATAAGAATTAATGGGCCAATAAACGCGAATAATTCAGTGGAAGTCTCGAAAAATTTAGATCTCTGGATGACTAAACGAATCGCGCCGTTAAGTTCGCCCCGCGAATCTAGTGCGACCTAGAAAAGTTTCGTTTAATCTCTAGATAGTCGGAATATTTTACTAATTTCTAAAGCACGAGCTTGTAGTGAAACTCGAAACCCATTTTAAAATTCGAAAACAAGAATATTTAAAGAATATTCAATTATGATAAAGGAAATTGAAACCGGGACAAAATAAATTGTTTCGGGGCTTAAACGGACCAAGAAATGAAATAAAGGGACATGTGGGTCCCACATCAGGAAAAAAAAAAAAAAAAAAAGATTTAAAAGCAAATGAAGTAGGCAGAGACGAAATTACGTAGGCGTGAGAGAGGATGTACTTTTAGTTTTTTTTTCTTTCTTTTATTTCTTTCTCGATTTACAAAAATCCGACCGTCTGATTTGTCTGGATAAACACCTTAGAAAGTGCTCTTTACGCGATGAGGGCTAATATATGAGTACCAAAAACACAGGATTTCACCGAGAATTCAAATATGCTTAAACCCAAATTTTTAGTTTTCTCGATCTACGCTATTCTAGTGGTCTCGTACCTCTTCGACCAAGAGGTAAAGTTACTCTTTACGACGAGCTACGCCGCGACACCAAAATCTCGGCCACAACCTCGAAGAGGTAGGGAAATTTTCCTACTTGTGTTATTTCGATTTCCAAAAGACTATATAATGGCTTGAATATTCTGGGGAGGTTGGCAATTCAAATTCCAAAATTTTGGGGATCAGTTTAGAATTTTTAGGAAATTTTAGGAATTTTCGGGACTATTTTCTGACAATTCGGTCTGAATTTCGGATCAAGCTTTTGCATGCTTAAGGCTAAAATTTCAGGATTTTATTCATTAGCTCTACGGTAATTTTCGTAAATGTTTTTGGGTGTTTTTGCACCATATGGAAAGTCCCTTTGGGCCTGGGGACCCAAATGCATACGTCGTAAATGGCATTTAAAAATACATATTTTCTCGAATTAACCAGAGCACAAAGTGTGCAAATCTGCTTGGTCAGTGGCCGACGCAGGATCTAATACATCGAAAGTGTGTGGTGGCTAAAAAAAGGCGGGAAAGTTGCGGAATCAGGCTCAAGTTTAGCAAGCAAAGAGGTGAGTGTTCTAAACTCATTTTCCAAATACTAGTGTATTATTATTATTATTATAAACTGTTTTGCACTGGTATTTCATGGTTTTGAGTTCAAACCATCTTTCAAGCAAGCAAGTAAGTAAATGGTTTTTGAATAATTAAACTATTTTTCAAGCAAGCAAGCAAATGGTTTTGAGTTAAACCATTTTTGAAAAGTAAGTAAATGGTTTCTAAATTGTAAACCATCTTCAAGCAAGCAAGTAAGCAAATGGTTTTGAATAATTAAACCATTTTTCCAAGCAAGCAAGCAAGCAAATGGTTTCAAATTGTAAAACCATTTTTCAAAGAGCAAGCAAGCAAGCAAAGAATGTTTGTGAAAATCAGGCCTTCCCTAGTTCTAAGCAAGCAAACCGGTCAGAGGTATTCCGTACGTGCACGGCGGTGTGCCAGATCTCATACACGCATTTGGGCCAGCCTCTGGTGAGCAAACGAGGGACATACATCATGCATTTAAATGGCATCGCAGACGTGATGCGAAGATAAGGCGTTACGAGCTCTAACTACATACGCGATCGCCGATCCCGACCCGATTAACTCCTACGAACCCGAGGGTTTCCGGCACTCCAATGGATATAGAAACTTTTCCCTGAAATGATCAAATAAAACTATGGAGCTTTAACCCCCTTACAATCCTTAACATATCTTTAGAAAAATAAATGCAAAGTTTGAAGATAAATTTTTTTTCTTTTTCTTTTCTTTGTTTTTCAAACACTTGTATTTTTTCGTAAAATCGCGTAGTTTCCCTCGTTTTCTGACTTTCCCAAATTTACAAAAACCTCACAAAAACATTTAAAAACACTTCTAATCTTTCCATCCTCAACTTCCCAATCTCCGCGAGGACTCCTCGTCCACACCAAATCAAACACAATATATACATATATACATTTATTATTTGGTTTCAATCATCAAAACATTTGAAACTTCTTCAAATCCATGCATTTTTTTTTTCAAAAGATTGGGCTTGAGCCGGACTTAAGCCGACCGCCTACGTACCTCGTCCACTGAGGATCAAAGCCCAATGAAGTTCCTTCTTTTCAACTTTATACTTATACATATATCCATAACAAAATGTCCAACATATACAGTATGGAAAATTATATATACAATGAAATCACAGTGTCGCCTCCTCGATGGTTCGAATTCACCGACCGGGACGCCCACCGCGGCACCTATCTCGGGTCCTCGAAAAATGTTTTGAAACATAGGGAAAAGAATGACAAAGGAGCCCAGTGAGTGTACATTTTCATTAAATAACATTTTCAAGATATCCCAAAATAATATACTTATACAATTAAAACTAATATACCTTAAATATTTATGCCTTAAACTTCTCTCTTTCTAATAAATACTTTACATTTAAACCATTTATGCTTTTTAAACATTTGTACCAGAACTTTCTTTCTTTATTTTTCTTTTCTTTCTTTCTTTCTTTCCTCTTTCCTTTTTCTTTCTTTCGATGGAACCTGTGGAATAAACACACGAACGCTTTCCGGTAATCGACGGTGAGGGACAGAGCCCCAAATATAACCACTACGTCAAGGAGAAACTCACGCTTTCTGTGACAGGTTCCAACTATAGCACTTTATCACGCCAGAAGGATATTACTCTGTATTAATTCCATTTCCCCCCCGGCTAGTAACCTATAACTTTACCCTCTAAATCCTTACACGCTAAAGTACTTCTACCGATATCGCCATAACAAATATATGGGGTTTAGGGTAACCATCAGTAAAACATTTCTTCAAAATACATTTATAAATACATTTAAATCCTTTACTTTATCATTAAAACACATATGCATTCTTTAAACATTTTTAAACTTTCATAATACCTTAACATATGCATACATATTTAATACACATATAAATATAGGCATTGATGCAAAGATAAAACAATGCAAGATAAAACATTTCCATATGCCTTAACATTTTACATAAAAATTTACATTAAACTTTCAGTTTAACATTAAAACCATTCACTTTGAAACTCAGTTTCTCAAATATCATTTTCACTCACAGTTCACGCTCAATCCGCTTGCTTCCGTTGAGTTCCCGTTCGAAATCGATAGTCCTTTTCACCTTTTCCAAGAAAATCACAATTACACATTAACCATATGAATTTCCATTTAATCCACCATAAACACTCATTCCTATATTCTTATTCCTCTAGGAATCTATTTTACTTAGGAATTGGAATCAATCAATCGGATCATCCAAACTAAAGTTGCTGGCATTTCCTTGCAACTAGTCATTCTGGGTTTTCAGGCATGATTTGTATTCTCATTTTCCGAGGTCTTGACTTCATATTTTGACACTATGTCCTTATACTCATTTAAGCTAAGGTGCTAAGGGTTCTATTTAGTGGAATCACCCGGTCGAACACGACTCCTTTTGCGAATCGAATATCTTGGGCTAATCTATGTTCCAAAAGCTAGAGACGAATTTAGGCTTGCACATGGTCCTCACTGAGTGAATATTTGGCCACTTAGGATCAGAATTTGGCGATACCTTCTTCTTAAGTTTGTTCTCCTTCAAGTCTATTTTACGTAGCCACTTAAATCACTCAAATCGGATCAAAATTGAGCAAGTTATGGCCCAAAATACCAAAACTGGATGAGCAGAAAACAGGACATTTACTACTGCAAGACTAACTGCCCAAAAATTGACCAAAATGTGTTTCTCTTCATTTTCTCCTCTAAACACTTAAATCTGATGCATTATACCCATTTCAACATAACACACACAATTCACTATCAAACCCCTATTATACTCTTGATTTTGTATGTCAAAACCTAACCTAAACCATGGCTTTCTCAATTGATCTTAAATTCCAGCACCCGACAAACCTTAAATACCATCAATTTAACATCCATACCAGAATTTAAGACATTAAACATGGAAAACATCAAACCCTAACTTTCCCACCATGAAAACTTACTTGTTTCTTGAGTTTCTTTGGCTCCTCTCCTTGATTACCACTTGAAGATCACTTGATAAGCTTGAAAGAGCATAAAAATTCACCTCTACCACTTTGCCCTAACCTTTCTCTTCCCCTTTCTCCTCTTCCCTTTCTTTTCTCTCTTTTTCTTCCCTCTCCTTTCTCTCACGGGTTCTCCTCCTTTTGAGCCAACTTAATCCCTTAGAATTTAGATTTTGCTTCACACTTGACAAAATTGCCCTTTCCAGCACCAAAATTCCCTTGAACCAAAGAAGCTCGACTGGTCCATTCTAATGAATCACAAATCCATTAACCTATTATTTTATTCATAACTTAGTCATTAAGAAAGGTTTTAATTAGCTGTCTCACAAGAAAATATATCCCTTATAAGCGATTTTATCTCGGTTTCACCTTATCTTTTATCACGGAATTAAATGTCAAAAATATTTATGGTAGTCTAAACTTCAAATTGACCACTTAAAATATTTTAATTAAATCCTCACAGTGAATTTAGGGCTGCAGAAATGCGAAATCAGTTAAATCATTAAAATCGGTAATCAGGATAATAGCGATATTATTTTACGGTACGTTAGGATCACTGGAAACTATCAAACGGACTTCCGTTTCACTTTATTTCAGTTTAGTTAGTCTTTATGATATATTCTGGACATTTTCGTATTTTCGGCCCAATTTCGAAAAATTTCACTTGAGCCACAGAATTTTTCGGTCAGAATCACTATTCACTTAAATCTCTATTCTCTTCTAAATATCGGTTCAAAGTCATAGGAACTGAAATTTCTTACAAAATTCCTTTACCAAACCCCTCCATTCGGATATAATAAGAAAAATCATTATTCCTTAGAATTCGGTTACAATTTTGAAAATTCCGCCCCATGTCTGGCCAGCGTAGGCGCTCTAAATTCTAATCTACCCTCGTTTACATCATTGGGCCTTACAATCGGTTCAGGAAAACTCTTATTATAACATTCAATCGGGTTAAGGGGTTTACAATCACCCCTCACTTATAAAAATTCGTCCTCGAAATTAAAACATTAAATACTGCATCGAAAGAGATGGGAATAATGCCTCTTCATCGCTCGTACTCAGTAGCTTCCTACCGTATGACTCCTCCTGATACCTTCACGGTAGAATAGTCTTGTTGAGGAACTTGCTCTCGGCCAGGTGAGGATCTGCCAGCTGGATTCCTCTTGATATGTAAAATTCTCTGTATTTCCAGTTTGCTCTGTCGATACATGTGAAGGGGTCTGGTAGTATGTACGAAGCATAGAAACATGGAAAACATCGTGAATGCGTCGAGGTCGGATAGCGACTCTCGATCGATATGCCACTGCCGATCCTCTCGACAATCTGTATGGCCCAATATATATTGGACTCGGCTTTCCACGTTTCCCAGTCTTGATACGCCCTTCCATGGGAAATCCTCAAAGAAATACCATATCCACACCTCGAGACTCCTAGGTCACTACGGCGATTGTCCGCACTTAGCTTTGTCGGTCTTTAAATAATTTTCAGTCTATCCTTATAACTTTGATCTTGCATCACGAGTCACTTGAGCAATTTGGAACCTACTAATTTCCTTTCTACCTCGTCCCAACAAGGCTGGAGTTCGACATTTCGAGTCCATAAAGAGCCTCATAAGGGAGCTTATACCAATCACCCGGGTCGATAAGCGTTGTGTCACGAACTCCATCGAGGGGGTAGGTGGGTGTCGACTCCCTCTAAACTCAGACACATGCCACAAGCATATCCTCTAAAGTACAGCCCTTAGTCCTCTCGGATTGGCCATCTATGCGTGGATGAAAGCGGAGTACTAAAAAATCACGGTTTTAGTGCCAAGGAGCATTAAATGGCGGGCTGGCAAGTAAGGAGTAAACACGGGATCACATCTGAAACAATGAAGCGAAGTACCATGCGGTCGATAATCTCTCTATAGCAGTATGGTGGGCCAACTTATCCGATGAATCACTACACGATAAGGTAGGAAATGGGCTGATTTCGTCGGTCTGTCTACAATCACCATATGTCATTATCCATGGCCCATTCGAATGACGTGGAATCCATACAAAATCCATAGTGATTCTCTCCCGGCTTTCACGAGGAATCGGGGTGGCGTAATAGTCTGCGAAGCCACGATGTTCGGCTTTCCTCTTGACATGTGAGACATACGGACGAACTTCTGCAATATCCTCTTCATACCTTTCCGCGGTGGTGTTCCTTTGGGGTATGATACATCTTTATTGTGCTTCAGGGATGCATAGCATAGCGGAGGAATGGGCTTCCTCCATAATCTCTCTCTTCCTTCACCTACCTCGGTACACACAGCCTCCTGTCCATGACCACGGTACCATCCTCTCTCAGACAAATCCTCGTTGCGGACTCTACTTCACCTTTTAACTTCACTATCGTGGATCACGAATGCGAAGCTCTCTAATCACGTACATGTCTGGGACGTACATGGAATGTGGCTAACAGTGCTCTGAATACATCGAGTTCAGTATCACACCAGGACCTCAATTCTATGAGTCGAGAAGAATGGCCCTCACGTGCGATAGGGAACTCATGGGTCTTCTACTAGAGCATCTTACGCTACCACGTTCGCCTTTCGAGATATTCAATGGTACATTCATAATCTTAGTGATTTCAATCCATCTTCTACGTCTCATGTTCGGTTCATGCGTAGCAGTCGCAAGCTCTTATGATCCGTAAAATCCTACAGGCACTCCCATATAAGTAATGCCTCCGCTATCCATAGGCAAATACTCTGTTTGCTAGCTCAGTGGAGTGTGTAGGATAATTACATTTCATATGGCACAATTGCCTAGAAGCATATGCAATCTGTAATAAATAAACTATACACAACCTAAGCCTTGTCTAGAGGCATCACAATACAACTGCCAAAACCATCGCCTGATGGAAGTGTAATCTTGGAGCGAGGTCAATCTCCTTTCAGTTCATGAAACTCTTCGCGAGCCTACGACCATAACGGTTCCTCTTTCCTCGTCGGTCTAGTCAAGGTGCGGCTATCTTCGAAAATCCCTCAAACAAGCTACGGTAATACCACACGAGCCAAGGAAAACTCCTTATCTATGCGCTCGTAGGAGGTTCCAATTCGGTATAGCCACCGACTTTCTTCGGATCCATGACACCCTCTGCGAGAAACTATGTGTGTCCCAGGCGACAACTGTCGAGCCAAAAGCCCGACACTTACTAAGTTTAGCATATAATAGATGTTCCCTTGATGTTTGTAGAATTATCCTCAAAGTCTTTCTGCATGTTCTTCTCATTTGCCAGAGAATAGATGCGATTATATCGTCGATAAACACGATAACAAGCTGATCTAAGTAAGGCCCCGAAAATCCTGTTCATAGAATCCATAAGCGTTGCAGGGCATTCGTAAGTCAAATGGCATGACTAGAAACTCAAAATGCCCCGTGCGAGTGTTAAGATCTTGTCTTGGGAACATCCTCATCATGAACTCTCAGCCCGATGTGCTTGACCTCAAATCGATCTTGGAGAATACCTTAGCTCACATGGCGATCAAAGAGATCATCAATCCTCGGAAGAGGATGCGGTGCAGTATTATTTACCTTATTCCAACTCTGTAATCTAATACATAATCGCATGCTCCCGTCCTTCTTCTTCCTGGAAATAAAACCGGTGCTCCCCGAGGAGATGTGCTTTCGACGAACCCCTTGTTGATATTTCTTCCCATCACACGCCAAGTTCTTTTTCAATTCTGCGGGGGCCATCCTATGGCGCTCTCGAAATCGGTTGTGTCCAGAGTTTAGCTCGTCGAAAATCAATCTCTCTATGCGGGGGTAATCACGGGAAGATCATCCCAAGAACACATCAGGAAATTCTTTGACTACGGAATGTCTTCCAATCTCATATCATCATCTCTCCACCTCAAGTTGCATAGGCTAGATACCGGATATGATTTTCGAGCATCTTCTGACCATCATCAGACATCATACTACGAGACAATATCTTTCTTACCAGTAAAGTAATCTGGTTCCTGATCTGAACTTAACTTCTTTCCTAAAACAATCCATGGTGGCGTGATGTCGAGACAACCAGTCCATCCCTAGTATCACATCGAAGTCCTGGATGTCCAACAATACCAAATTGGCCATAAACTCATGGCCCTCAATAATCACTCTGACCATGTATACTCACATACGCTGCTCCAGTGTAGATCTCACATGGGAAGAGACCACCATCTTCCGATCTATGGGTTGTATCTCTATGTTCACTTGTGCAATAAATTTCGCAGAAATAAACGAGTGAGTAGCACCCGGATCTATCAAGACATAAGCATCACTTTCAAAAACTTGGATAGTACCTGTCATGACCTGCAGTCTTTATGCGCCTCCTGTGCAGTGGCTGCCGAACACCGCAGCACATTAATGCGAGGTGCGTCCCATCTTGTCCTCTGGTGGCGGCCTCTACTGTTTGGTCACCGGATCTAGTAAATGTAGTGGGGCCTCTATCGAAACCCCGCCGACTCGACCACGACCTACGCCGTGCAGGCTGCCTCTATCTCTCCTCCACTCCTGATCCAGCACGGCCTTCTACGTGGGCACTCGTGGGATGTCACACATCCACACTTAAAGCAGCCCCATGCGTCCCCATTCTGCACTCACCATAATGGGTCTTCCCACCTTAACACCTCTGGCTTTGGACCCCTTTGGGCTGCACAATGCGTGGCCTCAGCAGACCTGTTGACCTTTGAGTGGACTGTACCTTGGAGTCACATTTGTGTCTTTCCTCCTCTTGACCCTTCTTGGAACCTCCACAGACCCACGTCGACCCATAGGTTGTCCTTGGCTGGTGTGTGCTTTGGGTTTCTTGCCCGCCACGACCTAGCGCGGCCTGACCACTGTAGTAGTGCGGCTTGTGGGCTGTGGCGCCTCACCTATCGTTTCATCCTCACGTGAGAGACCTCGTAAATCTCTTGGTCTTTAAGCTTCGTCATCCACGATAAATGGGACACCTCGACCCGAGGCTCGAAAAACTCCGCTCATGTCTGATAGTGCTCACAGCCGACCTAAGAACTCCACAGACTGTTCTGATAGCCCCGATTTGGAGCAAACATCCACCAATATTCCATGAGCTGTACCCAGATGATCCCTACTGGGCATCTCTCTGGCTGCCTCACACTCCCGATGCTACGTCGTAGGAGAAGGCGAAAAAGTGACCAATAACGTCATTTTTACTCGTCACCTGGTAGACCCGTTCATTTCCCTCTAACCATGTGAAGCCTTTTACGGGATCTACGATCCATCGCCAGTTTGGTGCCTGGCTTTTGCCCTCTATAGAAACTGCGGCTCGAGTGTCGTAATCTGATGTTCAAAACGAGCCATCCATAACAGTGTGTCATAGCTGAGTGGTGGCGACCTATCTGTGTGGCATGGGGTCATATCTATGGGTGGAGGAACGTAAAGCGGTCATCAACATATTCCTCTGGTGGTGACCTCTTTGCTCGGGAGCTCTGGTGAAATTCGGCCTCGGCAGCGCATTTTAAGTAATTCAAAAATTTTAATAGCAATGTCATGTAATGCATATATGATTTTAAATCACATAAATAATTTATCTTGATTTTAAAATAAAACATTAAAACAATCATATGAACATAAAATTTTTCGTCTACATAACATTTTCAAAGCTTAGTGGCTCGATACCACGTTGAAGGATCAAGGCGGGTTCAACCTCATGAACCAGGGACCTCCCAGGCACTCGATGGATATAAAACTTTTCCTTATGAGTCGAATAAAATCCATGGGCCGAACCCCTTTACAATCCTTAACATATCTTTAGAAAATAATGCGAGCGAAGTGATAAATTTTTCTTTTCTTTTCTTTTGTTTTCAAACACTTGTATTTTTCGAGAAAAATTGGCCGGAGTTTCCTACATTTTGTGGACTCCCAAATTTAACCTGAAAAACATTTAAAAACACTTCTAATCTTTCCATCCTCAACTTCCTGACTTAGTTTTAGGACTCCTCGTCCACAACCAAATCAAACACAATATATACATATATACATTTATTTATTTCAATCACTCAAGAAACATTTGAAACTTCTTCAAATCCATGCATTTATTTTATCAAAGATTGGGCTTGAATGGGACTTAAAAGTAGGCAGCTGCGATACCTCGTCCTTTGAGGATCGAAAGCCAGCGTAGTTCCTTTTCAACTTTATACTTATACATATATCCATAACAAAATGTCCAACATATAATTATGGAAAATTATATATACAATGAAATCCGCAGTGTCGTCTCCTTGATGGCTCGACTGCTTTGCCAGAGGGCGCTCTACATTGCACCTATCTCAGGTCCTGAAAATGTTTTTGAAACATAATGAAAAGAATGAGCTAAAGGAGCCCAGTGAGTGTACATTTTCATTAAAATAACATTTTCAGTATATCCCAAAATACTACATACTTATACAATTAAAATCCATTTATACCTTAAACATTTATGCCTTAAACTTTCTTTCGATAAATCTTATGCATTTTAAAATCCATTATGCTTTAAACATTTGTACCGTAAACTTTCTTTCTTTATTTCTTTCTTTCTTTCTTTCTTTCTTTCTTTCTTTCCTTTTTTCTTTTTCTGATGGAACCCAGGGGAATAAACACAGAAACGAGTTTAAGTGCTGACGGTGAGGAGCCAGTCATTCGGATGCCGCCCTCTGCTGGGAAACTCCATAGCTTTGCATAGGGTTCGATCCATAACACTTTATCACGTGTAGATAACCATACCGGCCTATTTCCCCCTCCAGTTGGCTGCCTATAAGCTTTACCCTCCTAAATCGCCCCCACAAAGCTTAAAGTATAGGCTGATATCGGTCATAACGATCTTATGGGGTTTAGGGTAACCATCGATGAAACATTTCTTCAAAATACATTTATAAATACATTTTAAATCCTTTACTTTATCATTAAAACACATATGCATTCTTTAAACATTTTTTAAACTCACTTAATACCTTAACATATGCATACATATTTAATACACATATAAATATAGGCATTGATGCAAGATAAAACAATCTGAGATAAAACATTTCCATATGCCTTAACATTTACATAAAAATTTACATTAAACTTTCAGTTTAACATTAAAACCATTACTTTTAAAAACTCAATTCTCAAAATATCATTTTCCTCTCTGATTCACAACTAATCCCGCTTGCTTCCGTTGAGTTCAGTTCGATCGATAGTCCTTTTCACCTTTTCCAAGAAAATCACAATTACATTAACCATAATTTCCATTTAATCCATAAACACTCATTCCTATATTCTTATTCCTCTAGGAATCTATTTTACTTAGGAATTGGAATCAATCAATCGGATCATCCAAACTAAAGTTATGGCATTTTCATGCCAGCTAGTCATTTACCGATTTTTCTAGTGACAGTTTGTATTACTCATTTTCCGAGGTCTTGACTTCATATTTTGACACTATGTCCTTATACTCATTTAAAGCTAAGGTGCTAAAGGTTCTATTCCAATTGGAATCACCCAATTCAGACACGAAACTCACTTTAAATCAAAATAACTAGACTAATCTATGTTCAAAAACTGAACCAGAATTTGGCTTGCACATCAATTTTTGCTGGGGTGAATAATTTAAGGCCATAGGATCAGTACAGCGTGCATTCTTCTTAGTTTTTGTTCTCCTTCAAGTCTATTTTACGTAGCCACTTAAATCACTCAAATCGGATCAAAATTGAGCAGAAGTTATGGCCAAAATACCCAAAACTGGTCAAAACAGAAAACAGGACATTTCCTGTACCAAGGACTGCTACTTAAAATTGACCAAATGTGTTTCTCTTCCATTTTTCTTTCCTCTAAACACTTAAATCTGATGCATTATACCCATTTCAACATAACACACACAATTCACTATCAAGCCCTACGCCTTATAAACGTTTTTATGTAAAAATTTAAACACAAATGTGGCTTTCTCAACGAACTGATCTGACCTTTTATTCAATACTTCATCTGTCTGAAACTTTAACTCCATACCCAAGGTGGAGCATTAAACATGGAAAACATCAAACCTAACTTGCTGTGAAAACTTACTTGTTTCTTGAGTTTCTTTAGCTCTCCTCATGATTCTGTGAAAGTCGCTTGATAGCTTGAAAGAGCATAAAGTCCTCTACTGCTTTAACCTTTCTCTTCCCACTTTCTCCTTTCTTCCCTTTCTTTTCTCTCTTTTCTTCCCTCTCCTTTCTCTCCCTACGGGTTCCCTTCTCCTTTTTTGAATAACTTAATCCCTTAAATTTAGATTTTGCTTCACTTGACAAAATGTCTTTCCCCATTTGCCAAAATTTCCTTGAACCAAAGAAGCTCTGTCATCCATTCTAATGAATCTACAAATCCATTAAACTTGCTTATTTATTCATAACTTAGTCATAAGAAAGGTTAATTGGCTCTCACAAGAAAATATATCCTTTATAGCGATTTTATCTCGCCCACTCATACCGCTTTATATCATTAAATGTCAGCACAATTCCCGCGTCTGCAATACTAACAATCATGAAATACTCACCAGTTCTTCTTAGTCCAGTCAGTTCCTCCAACTGATAAAAATCATTAAAAACCAGAAACCTGGATAATGTTTTATTATTACCCGAATTACGTTTGAATCACCTGGAAACTATCCAAACGGACCGCTTCACTTTATTTCAAGCCATAGTCTTTACGATATATTCGACATTTTCAGATTTCGCCCACTTCGAAAATTTCAACAGCCCTAATTTTCAAATTTTAAATCATTATTCACTTAAATCTCTATTTTCAAATACGGGTCAAAGTCATGGAACTAAATTTCTACAAATTCCTTGAAACCCTCCATTCGATATACAAGAAAACTATTATTCTTAGGCATTCGGTTACAATTTTCGGTAAATTCCCACTTCTATGTCCAAATGACGTCCTGAGCATTCAAATTTAATCTACCCTCGCTTCTCTATCATCGACTCTAATCGGGCTTCAAAAACTACTATTATAACATCTGATCAGTCAGTTTTACGTGATGGCGCACCCGTATCAATTCCAATTATATTCAATCCGAAAGGTGATGCGCACCCGTGTCCTTTCCACGGCGACGCCAGCCAGCCCTGTTCACTAGGTATAGTAAGCAAAATAGGCCTCCAGTGGTTGATGCTCTTTATACATTAATATACGCTGAAAAATCAACTATTTGTCCCTTTGGCCGCCTGTGCTTCCTGAGAGTTTTAAAGCAACTACTGATCAGCCCTGCTTGTTTTCAAAGAATGCGGGCTGAGCCCAGTTCTCCTGCTTTATGAAAAGTTTTGAGAAACTTAAAGCAAAAGGTTTGTGAAAGGTTTTAAGAACTTTTCAAACAAGATAAAGAAAGCAAGCAAAGAAATTTGAGAAGTGAGCAAACTTCTAAGCAAGTAAGAATGAGTTTTATAAGCTTTTAAAGAAAAGCAAAGCAAGTAAGCAAGTAAAGAAAAGTTTTAGAAACTTTTAAAAGCAAGCAAGCACAAAGCAAGTAAGCAAAGAAAGCTTTTAGAAACTTATGCCAAAGAAAAGCTTCGAAAATAATTGTAAAAGAGAGTTTTACATTTTGAGATGTTTTCCTAAAAGCAAAACTTTGCGAAAGAGCATACACTCACCTGAGCTTCGCTTAGCCTATTATTTTGTATTTTAAAACTATTTTCCAGGTGGCTAAGTACGCAAGACGCCGTGAGAGTATAATAGGTTTGTCCTCATTGCACAAGTGTCGTTAGTAAGAATATTATGTAAGAAAATACTTTGAATATGTATAATGGAACATAAGTATACATAGAGTAGTTTTGTGAGAATGTGTTGCATGTCAAGGCTATTTTGGATATAAGTGTAAATTGGATGTAAGTACAGGATTTGGGACATGTCCTAGGCAAATAAGTATGCTGCCGAAATTTTATAAAATCATAAGTTTAGAAAAGAAAAATTTTTATAGGAGGTTTTAGCAAGCAACACGAAGCCAGTTTCATTGCGGAGTTTCTAGTCGCAGGTAAATCTACCGATTTCTATGGAGGGCCTCGCACGCCTCGCCACCGAAGGTGGGGTGTGTCACAGATAACATTTTCAGATATATCAAAGTAATACATACTTATACAATTAAAATCAATTTATGCTTAAACATTTATACCTTAAACTTTATTTCTTTCCTTATAAATACATACTTATACAATTAAAATCCATTTATGCCTTTAAACTTTCTTTCTTCTTTCTTTCTTTCCTTCCGATGGAATCCAGGAAATAAACACACCGAACGCTTTCTGGCACGACGTGAGGGATACTACATTCCGGCCATAACCACTACATGAGAAACTCACGCTTGCATAGGGTTCCAAACATAGCACCTTATCACGGTAAGGATATTACTCTAGACACCTAATTCCTCCCTCAGCTTAGTAACCTATAACTTTACTCTCTAAATCCTTACACGCTTAAGGCACTTCGAATCATATCACCAAGGCACAAATTGGCATGGGGTTGGGGTAAATCCATCAGAAACATTTATCAAAATATATTTATAAATCCATTTAAATCCTTTACTTTATCATGAAAACTCATATATATAGGCGTAAAGTACATATGCATTCTTTACACATTTTTAAACTTTCATAATGCCTTAACATATGCATACATATATAATTTAATATAAATATATATCTATTGATGCAAGATAAACATGTACATTAAAATTTTCATTTACATCAAAACTTTTCATTTAGGCAATATAAACATTTACATTAAACTTTTCATTTTAACATCAAAATCATTCACTTTAAACTCAATTTGCAAAACATCATTTTTACACTCACAAACCACCGTCAAACTTGCTTGCTTCTCGTCGAATTCCGCTTCCTATCCGATAGTCCTTTCACCTTTTCAAGAAAACCACAACTAACCATTAACCATAATTCCATTTAATCCATCATACACATTCATTTTCACCCAACCACATCACATTCAATTTAACCCATGCAACTACGCTAAAAACATAATCAAGGCAAGACCAAATTATCTTTTTCTTTACAAATGACCTTAAGGCCATCAATTCAAATCCTTCTTGCTCCTCTATGAATCGCCTTTACTTAGAAATTGGAATATTCCACTTGACTCTTCCAACTAAGTGATGGCATTTTCATGTCAAAATTTGTCATTTTACCGATTTATATCTTAGACTCAGTTTGACATATCCATTTTTTTTCCAGGGTCTTAATGTGAGACCCCCACCCTTCGTGGATTCAATTTCATGGGTACCCTTCAAAGTGTAAAGCTTCACCATAGGATATCCTCATTCCCACCTGAAGTCTTTTCGCTCCCGTAGATTCGAACCCAGACCTAGGGTCTTTAGTCCAATGGGAAGCATCTCCTCGTACTAATCGAGCTAGAGCTGCTGGGCCGGTACCAGATGCTTCCCATCGACAAAAGCACTTCTGGAGCCCTGAGCTCAATCTCCTATGCGAAATAACTCTGGGACGAGGATATCCCAGTGAGCTAGTTTACTGGGAGGGTATTTCCCATGAGGCAAAACATGGAGTATGGGTCTCACAATAAAAGGCGCTTTATTGTGAGACCCACCCTTCGTGACCACCCTGCTGAAAATTCCTCTGTGTGAAGCTCACTCATAGGATATCATGCCCTCCCTAGGCATTTTCTTTCTTTCGCCTCCGTGAGACTCAACCAGACTGGGGTGGGCTTAAGGTCCAATGGGGAGAATCTCTACTACCAACTGAGCTACGAGTGTGGGGTCCACACTCAGGACTACTAGCCCTTCAGTGGGTCTGAGAATGGGTCCACCCTTCAGAATCACCGGTTCCCTCTGCCAGGTCCCACTCACAGAATATCATGCCCTCCCCTAGGCATTTTTCATCAGAGACTCCCAACCCTGTGACCAGGCTTAAGGCTGTCCAATGGGAGCATCTCTATTCGACATCTGAGTTACTAGCCTGGCGAGAGATGCTCCATTCACCTAAGCCCTCAAACGTCCCGGGGTTTTCGAGTCTCTAATGAGGCGAAAGAAAATGCCTAGGAGGGCATGATATTCGTGAGGGACCCACCGGCGGGAACCCAAAGGAGCTACGGGAGCAGGGGACCGGCTGGCACAATTGGCAAATCTGTCACGGGCGAAGCACTCTACACAAAAGGTTTTTATCAGGAGACCTCTACCCTTCGCGCACCACCCATGGGTACCCTTCGTGTGGAAGCTCACTCATAGGATATCCTCATTCCCACCGAAGTTCCGCCTCCCGGTGATTCAACCCGTGACCTAGGGTCTCAGTCCAATGGAAGCATCTCCGGTACCAATCGAGCTAGTTGTTGAAGGATTCACCCTGATTAACCTCATGAACCCGAGGACCTC
>JAEQBH010008853.1:0-143901 GCA_016808115.1 Tetrastigma voinierianum | reverse complement strand
CGTATCAAACTTCTCAGTAAGTAGCGATTTTCATTGAGACGAAGAGCGGAGTGCATTTTGGGGTTACTATTGTGGCCCAGGAGCTCGAGAGGAGGACGGGAGGTACCCGAGGATGGAAAATTAATCTGGCGGTAAGTAGCCTTGCATTTCAGACTAGCTATTTCAGGAGCTCATACATTTAGAAGTCCCGACGGAGATGTCAGATGCCGAAACGTGGCCCTGACGAAGTCTCAGGAAGAGGTGAGTGAAGTGAGCCGTAGAGTGAGGCGAGTTCGATGTCGAATCTGGCCAGAAAGCTGCGATAAAAGAATGATTCGCCCGACCGTCATAAGGTCACTGACCAGACACTCAAACCTTATACGAAAGGGCAGGCCATACAGTTTGAGAGCTCACGTAGATGGAGCCTCAGTACGAGGAAGTGGGTAGTCTTCACTGCTTCCCGGAAGGAATATGGGCAGTGAAAGAATGCAGCACTTTCAGTTGGGTTTCATGCTTCCCAACAACGAGTGGTGAGGCGTCATAGCGAGCCTCAGCCTGCCCATTCATTAGGCATTAGGCCAGAATTTGAAGTGCAAGTGACTCAGTGTTTAGTGGGACAAATAGAAGATACTTACGAGGCAAAGTGAAGGATGATTTTATACTCAGAAGGTTCGTGACATATTAAAATTACATTGATGGTTGATTGAGCATGTCTCTGAGAAGCGAGCTCTGGCCGTGCCTTAGCCAAGCTGTACGACCTCCGCAAGAAGACCTCGGCGGTCCCGACACACAGTAAATACACGGCGGAACCCTCGATCGATCTATAGGCGAGGTGGTTGCTGGTCGGGTCAAGCCAGAGCTTGGATAGAGCCCGTATGGGATTATATTATGACTGACCAGTGACGAAGAAGCGTTTCCCAAAATGGGTGGTCTGCGGTTTACGATCTACAGGGAAGCCTCTAGGCGGATTCTTCACTTATGGCGTATCGTGGGGAGAGATAGAGTATGTCTTTGAGGAGAAGTACGAAGGGGCATATCATGAGAATCATAGCCAGACTCGAGCATTGCGAGGAAAAGTCTTGAGCGGGTCACTCTTGGCTACAATACTCAAAGATCACGGTGACCCTGGTGAGAAATGCGAGAATCTGCCGGGAGCCACGCGAGATCTCGCGCCTCGTCAGGCCATAAACGTCGATCTGAGCCCCTGGCCCTTCCACGGTGGGGTTGGACATCTTTGGGACCCACAACCCATTGGTAAAAATTCGGTCTGGAGGTCCATAATCATCGCGGTGGGTGCCATTTCTAAGTGGGCGGAGGCAGAGGCCCTTAGCCTGATTCTGAGGAGGCGGAAGATCTGTGATTTTGTGTAGGCGAGCCGTCATATGCGGGTTTAATTCTAAGAGCCACAGTATCAGACGGCTGGAAAACGAGTTCGACAACGCAGGTCGAGGAGATTTACGTGCTTGAGGCTCGGAATCAAAAATTATTACTTATCTCGGCTTTTATGATCCAATGAGCAGGATGAAGTCAACATCGAACCCTTAAAGCATGTGAAGATAAATTGGAAGACACTTGAAGCGGGTAGAATACCTCCACAGGAATTACTATGGGTCTGAGCGACAGAAATTAGCAACCAAGGAAACCCCATTTGCCACTGGCTTTTGGCCTTTGACGAGTAGCCCAGTTGAGGTGAATAGAGTTTCCTAGAATCGAGTTAGCATCGGTGAGACCTGATATAATGAAACCTGCGATAAGCAGATCTCTAGATGAAAGCGAGCAAATCACAAAGCGCAGGAGGGTATCAAAGGAGGCCGGCGGTACTCTGATAAAAAAGTCGAACTGGGAAGCTGCATGTAGGTGGTTGAGTCTTAAGAAACTCCTGCCCGACGAAAGGAAGGGCCGGAGCATGGAAAATTGGGGCCCCATTTAGGAAGGTCAACACATCGTATCTCAGTCGTCGAGTGACAATTATGAGCTCCAAACAGAGGAAGGAAGAATCTTACATCATACATGGAATGCATAACATCTTAAGCGTTTCTACCAGTAGGCATCGATTTGTAATGTTAAATAAAGCCTTATCGATTCTTATGTGACAAGTTGAGCGTTCATTGATTATTTAGTTAGACATCTCAAACAGTTCAGATATGTAAGATACAGAAAAGACATAATGAGAAAGTTCATATAAAGTCACTCTTTATTCCAATCGGATTACAATCAGTGATGTCTTCAATTACAATCCCGGTACAAACGAGTTCCCTCGATAAAGGAAGGGCGAAGGAGAAAGACAAAATGAAAAGAAAAGGAAACGAGGAAAAGGGGAGAAAAGAAAAGAGGAAAAGAGGAAAAAGGGAAAAGAAAAGAGGAGAAGAGAAAGAAAAAGATGAAAAGAAGGAAGAAGGGAGAAGAGAAAGAGAGAAGAAAAAGGAACATAAAGCGAGAGAGCGGCTGTGAGGAAGTGCAGCCCTCTCGGTTCCACTAGCACGAGTGGGAATAACATGACTCCGTAAAGGGGAGACTGAGGGGAGGAAAAACACAGCTCCCACGGCGAAGCCGGGGCGGGGCGAAGCCGGGATCTCGGGTAGATCCCAAGTAGAGACATACGAACCCGACACTTCATCTCACACGGACTCCGATCCATACCCCTGAGCCGAAGCATTCAAAATGTAAACTCTTTAGCTATGAAGCCACCATTTATAAGAAGATCAGAGCCCTTGGGGCAGCGCGAGCAGCTGAATTCTCCATTGATCGACGTAAAGGCGTTCGCACCTTTTGAGAAAATCAAAGTCGAATGGCGCCGCGAGCTGCATACAGTAGTTCACATGGATGGGCACCACCAGTATGCGCAATGTGAGCTCATCTACTCTACCACAGGCCATGTGCCTCGAGTCAGGACCATTTCATTTACATTGCCGCTCATTTGGAAGAATAGCCTTCGAGCCGGCCTTGTTCGATTTAAACGCCACTCGGGTGCAGACGCCACCGATGATGAGCTCATCTACTCTTGCCTGAGGCCACGCTGCCTCGAGTCGGACTCATCTCGGGCTACATTAATCACTCGTTTGGAGCGCCACTCGGGTACAGAGCATGCTCAGTTTGGAACCTTGGCTAAGTTTGGGATGCCACTCGGCTAGGGCCTTCGCTCGGGTGGGCAGCCCGCTCCGGTTGGAGCATGACGTTGGCGGGCTCATCTACTCACGCACGGGCGCGCCTCGGGGTCGGACCATCTCGAATTCACATTGCCACTTTCCGGGTGGGCATACTTTCGAAATTTAGACGCCGCTCGGTACGGGCCGCTGGCTCGGTAGGCAATACTTTCATTCGGCGCCACTCGGGTGGAATGCCGGCTCGGGTGGAGCCACTCGTTTGGAGCATGCTCATTTGGAGCGCCACTCGGTTGGAGCAGCCACCATTGTGAGCTCATCTACTCTGCCTGAATACCTTGTTGCCTCGAGTCGGACCATTTCGGGCTAAATTGCCCTTCGAATTTGAAGCGCCACTCGGGTTTGGAGCATGCTGCATTAGCGGCTCATCTACTGCATACGATCCAGGCTGGGCCATCTCGAGATTGACCTTCGGCCGAGACCCGATGGCCCAACATGGGCGAGCTCACGCTGGTTCGCCTTGGCGGCTCTTTCACAGTAGTTCACATGGGCGACTACGCTTGTTGTTGCGATGGCGAGCTCCTCGGCGTTTCACGGGCCGAGCTCACACTTTAGCAGTTCGCCCAGCGAGCTCTTCGCGATTCCACATGGGCGACTGCGCCCAGCTATTCGCGTGGCAGAGCTCCTCGACATTTCCTGGGCGAAACTACGCCGGCGAAGTTCGCGGCGAGCTCTTCTGGCGATTCATGGAGGCTACGCGACGGTCGCATTGGCGAGCTCTTCCCTAGCGGTTCACATGGGCCGAGCTGCCCAGTATTCGCATTGGCCAGGCTCCTCCCGGCATTTCCTGGGCGAGCTGCGCCCGGCCCGGTTGTCTTGGCTGAGCTCTTCCCTAGCGATTCACATGGGCGAGCTGCAGTGTTCACATTGTGAGCTCACTCCCGATTTCCTGGGCGAGCTGCGCGGCGGTTCGCGCCACGTCTTCTAGCGGTTCACATGGGCGAGCTACGCCTTGGCGATTCCGCGGCAGAAACTGAGCTCTTCCCGGCTGTACGAGGGGCGAGCTACGCTTGGTATTCGCATTGAGCTCGCGGTGACCTCCGTGGGCGAGATACGCTCAAGCTGTTCGTGGCAGGCTACGCCCACATTCGCGTGGGCGAGCTACGCCTAGCGGTACATTGGCGAGTTACGCGGTATTCCGTGGAGCGAGCTCATGTATTCGCGTGTGAGCTCCTCGAGCATAACACATTTCGCGCGAAACGTACGTCGAGCCGCAACTCAAATTGTGGCGCTCAGCCGATTCATCGCGGGACACCGCAGTCATGCGGCTAAGGAATTAGATTCGGCTCATGCGATGGAAATTAGTGACTCGCGTGGTGGGCTACACTTGAAAACAAGTCATGGAATCAAGGAATTCGGATCGGCTCGAGCCCAGAGGCGGTCGTGAGGACCATTGCGCTGAATCAGCCAGGCGATCATTACCACATCAGGCCATGCGATTACAGGAATTGATTCGAGTTGAATAATCGGTAGAGGCCAGACCCGACTCAATTTGTGAGCCAGCCTATACAAGGTACATGCGGCTAGGAATCGGGCGGCTCATACGAATTAACCCACGAGCCTCGGCGACTTAGTTTGTGAGGCTTAATTGCCCGACTTAGACCCTCAATACGGGCGGATAACTCGCGAAGAAAAGCGAAAATACTACGGTGAGAGCGGCGATAAATAATGAATATTTATTAAAAGGAGAGCTACATATGTCTGGGCCCCGGGCGGAAACAAAAGGAAGCAAGTATACATAGAAGAAAAATATAAAATTCGATATCGGGAGGCGAGAAATGAATATAGAAACTGAGGCGTCGTGAGGCGGAGCGGAGGCAATGAGAGGGAGAATGGGCTTAATGGGGAGTGTCAGGTTCGTGAGAATGATACATGAGAAAGACTCCTCGCATCCTCGTCACTTGGGAGATCGAGTTGGAAGTCGAATCGGGGTGGGCGATTGGTCTTCGGTGGCAGCCACCCGGAGGCGTTTGAGCGGCTTGAGATCCCTGATATCTTTAATAACGTCATCCCTCACGACTGACGAGGATATTTCTTGGTGAGATCCCCACCCAATCGCGACACTCTTCCGTTCAGCCAGCTCGTAGATTTCTGACCTCGAAGCCTCCACGGGCGGGCCCGTGCAGCGGCGCCTGGCCTCGGAGGCCTCGCTGCAGGCCACGGCCCCAGCTGCGCTACTTTATCCTGGTCGCCGTTGGCGCCGCGGCCTATCACCAGGACTCCGCGCGGCTCGCCACGGGATGTGATGAGGCTTCATCCACTAACCATTTGAAGCTCGTATTGGGAGGCCTGCAGCCCATCCCGGGTCTTGATCAGATCATCAGTACTGACATGGAGCTCACCGGACCTTAAAGCTCACCTTGGCCGCTGCTTGAAGCTACCGAGCCGTCCTCTCTACTTCCATGGCCACGGCGGCCTTGATATCACTTTCATCAGTTTAGTCTCTCTCCACCTCTTCGATCATCTGTGCCCCAGTTCTGCAGCTCGGGTAAAAACTCCCGGGGAAAAGAAAGAGAAGCGCGCCGCCTTCTCATCCGGCGAATTTTATCTTTCATTTAGTTTGGCCTTATCGGCGAGACCCTTCAAATAATTAGCTGCACATCAAACATGAGATTAACATCCAAACACGGGATCGGCCCAGCAGACACTATCGAGAAAGCGAAGGGACTTCTGGCGGCCCAGGGATAGGCGAAGCCTCATCAGCGGGCAAGGCGCTTTCGGCCTCAGGTCGGAATCCTTGGGAGCGGACGGGTGCACATGTGAGATTCGGCATTGAGGAGCCGAAAAGTCTCATCTTCGCCAACTTTTGATTCAGTTTTTCCCCTTCAACTGGGTCGCCTTCAAGGTGGCTAGCACTCTCGAAGAATGATTCCAGACGGTAATGGCGTCGCCAGCGGTTGCTCGGCAGCTCCATCAAGGGCTCTTTGCACTTCGGCGGGGCTTAGAAGGGCGGAGAGCTCATGTTAAGTAGGAACCTCGGCCCGAAGTGAGCGCTACGCGCTCCGGCTTTCGACAGAGAGTCGGAGACGCCCCCGATTGAACCTTGGCCAAAAGCGGCGATCTTCCTCGGTGGAGCACAGTTTCTTCAGTTTTGCACTCAGGGGCTTAGAGACGAGTGCCCATTGGACGAAATTTCTCCACTTTAGTAGAGTGGGTGCGGTAAAGCTGCCAGGAGAGGGACTCACGGTGGAAGGACGAGGGCCTCGGCGGGTGGGAACTGGCTGCAGTGAGCTGATGTGGGAGGGACCCGCGGTGGAAGGAGACGAGGGCATCGGGCGGTGGGAACATGCGGGACCTTAATTTCTACGGACCAGACCACAGTTTATCGACTACATGGGACGAGCGGGACATTCCACAGCGCCCGAGGAACTCTGGCGTTATCTCGGCACTAAGGTCAAGGCGAGCGCACACAGGAAGCATGAGAATAAAGCGAGGTGAAATATTTAGCAACCTTCACCGCAGTTATCACAGAAAGCTGAGATGACACTCACGAAGATTATCAAAGGGTGATCAGACCCTTGGCGGAGCATGAGTGTCTTCCTTGTCGGAAGGATCGTATTCCCGATTGACCAACAAAGGAAATGCGTCCCTTGCGACTATGGGAAGAAGGGAGATCGAGTGATCAGAGGATCTCAGGCGCTGGAGAAATAAAGGGAAGCCCTCGGTAGTCTCCTTTGAGGAATTTGAGAAGAAAGATGAAGGCGGAAACCCTGCCAAGATGGCAAGGCCCTGCAATCCCTAAAAAAGGCGATAGGCCCACCCAAGAAATGCCCGAAGCGGGTTGGAGCTGAGGTTAGGAAGGACAAGCGTTGAAATCTTTGTGAACCTCTTTCATAAAGGGATGCGGTGGAAGCAAGACCATTATCGAAGGCGACCTCGAAGAAACATACCATCCCGGGCACGGAGGCTGCATGCAAAAGTCGGGACGTCGCGAATTCGTACTCGGATGAGTGAGTCGATAGCGTTCGTGAGGTAGCCCCATATGAAGGACCAGCCTTGCTTAGGTCCACAGTCCTGACATGTTGAGCGGCGGTTAAGGTAATCTGTGGGATATTTAGTGGGTTTATTTGCTTTGTATCGCATCGAGGGAAGGGCGCCCAGGGTGTGCGGGGTTCAACCACGATCGAGCAATGGAAGCATCCACTACTTTTGTCGAGCCGTGACAATCGAAGAGTCGTGTGCCAATCGTAAAGAAGAAGGCGGCCGGACCCGTAATCCGCGAGCAGTGGCGAGCCAGTCAGATTTAACCTGGCGCTGGTCATTTACCCATTCAGAGAAAAACGAAAGGTAGAGGCAGCGAGTGATCAGGGGTCAGACGGAAGAAGGTACTTTCAGGAAGAATGCGAGGGAAAAAGACTCTGGCAAAGGGTCGAGAGCAGGAGAACTCTGAAATGAGCCAAAGTATGAGATCGCGGAAGAGGATGGGAGGACCCGAGAGAAGCACAGACGGAGGAGGTCTACGAAGCAAGCTAGAAGAAACAAGAGAATTGGGGAAACCTGGCCCAGCCGAGAGTAAATCGAGTGCTCGTGAGAATGAATGACGACGAGCCGAGCCTCTAACTAATCTGGGCAGTGATGGCATGAGTGCTTGTCTGAGCGGTCTGGTAGCTACCACGTGTACCTGAAATTTAGGCCAGCTTGATAGGGTTGAAAGTAGACTCATATTACGCACATCAGTACGAAAGCGAGTGCGTGACGAAGGCCGTAGTTGAACCCGGAGGGCTTGCGATGAGGCCTTCGGGCACTACAAAACCCCGACCTCCGACCTTTTTGGGGCCAGTCCGGAAGAAGGTCGGCAGATTGGGGCGAAAATGATATAGTAAGTCTCGAGGGATGGGAAAGCAGAATAAACCCGATAATATATTATTAAAAAATCTCTCAAAATCTATCGATAAGGAAGGAAGGCTATCTGAGTAAAGCTCTTTCTTTCATATACTTATCACTGAATCAGATATAATTTATAATAAGAAATATCTGCTCCGATGGAAGGACTCACTGTCGCTATTGGCCCAGTTGTGACATTCTTATCATCCCATGCATACCGTGATGAAAATGCGATCTTGAAATAGCATCTTCATTATCGCGCATTAATCCTCTAAGCGATCCTTTTATAACGCCGAAACGGCGTGAATGGCGCGGGTAAACCACCGTCGGCCGCCTTGCTGTTTTTTACGGAAAGTCTTCTGTCAAGGCGCAAGTCAGCCGGTGCGACAATCTCGCAGCTAGAGACGATCAGAGCGCGCAATCGTATGAATAATCCACAGTGGTATGGCTGACGCTCATAGCGACCTAGTTTCGGTTGAAAAAAGGCATTATCAGATGTATATTAGTTAATCATTATTTACGATATCTATTCGGTAATTATGATATTATATTGACTGAAAATTATATTTTTAAAGAATTGTATCAACCACTTAAATCCAATTCTTTTTTGTGAGGGATATACAATTGGCGTGTAAACCCCGTTGCTTCGCTTCTTCCTTCGGCGGATTTTTCACCAATAGTTACACGCCACGCGTCCCACATGAGGCGATGACGCGAAGCCATCGACCGCACCCTCTTGTTGAAAGAACGAACAGAGCCGGAGACGGGAACGCGTAGACGAATCAAAAACAATTTCCACAAAGAGAGAGACGGAGGCGATCTTCTTTTGCCTTGCGTTTCCTCGCTGCTCTTACCACGGAGGCCTTTCCCTAGGGTTTTGATTTTGATCAGTTGACTTATCACACGATCCGCCGACTCTCCTCATCATGTTCAAGTCTTTCTGGTATTGCTATGCCCATTCCTCTTTCTATCTACTTTAATCCTCGCTCGATTTAGGGTTTTTTTAGTCGCGTAGTCTTTAATTATTTCTTCATTTCTTGAATCCGGATGCAATTCTGTGTTTTAGGGCTATAAATTTATCTGTTTAGGAGTAGTCTTGGTGATTTATTTCTTGATGCTAATTCTTTTCTGTTATTAGCCAAATCGATCGATGTATCGATGATGAACTTCGTGCTTCCGGATGTTGAATCTAGAATGGCGTTTAAGGAACCCTACTTTCGTCTTTGGTCTTTGGCTGTCGTTATTTTATCTTGTTCACACTTAGAAATTTTTTCTTTCGTATGCTGTGTATACTTTATAAAATATTGAATTAGCACTGAAAACATTTTGTTGCTGGACTCAGCCATTCAAATCTTTTGAAATTGGTTTTGGTTTACTAATCGTTGGCTCTTGGGTAATCTACTGGGTGATATAACCATTCATATTTACTAAGAATGATTAGAATAAGTTTGTTACCACACGAACGCTCTGGAAATAACAGGAACTACTGATTATAATACTTCAGTCTACTGGTTCTTGTTCTTAAGTAACGTATTCCTAACCTGCAATCCATATTAAAACCTTAAATAGTGGTATAATCAAACAGCTGACAATTTCTTTTTTTTTTTGGAGAATAGGTTACAGATATTAATTTAACATCTTGGTGGTGATAATTAATAGTCTATTTGCTCCCTCATCTTAGAAAGAATTTATTTGCTTGCCTTTGCTACATTTTATCGGCTTAATTTAATTGATCCATTTGTTTGATCTTTACAATACAAGATGGTCTTGACCTTGCCTGGCCTCTTCTTATTGGGAAGTATTTCTTATAAAAACACTGCAGATTTTACAAATCAACCTATATTCAGTGAGTGTTTCTCTACAAGTTCAACTGATATTGCAGAAATTGTTTCTCTGCTCTGTAATGAATCTTTTCCTTCTTATGAAGAAAAATTTATTTCCCAATTCAAGTGCTCATCTCTTATCAATTTTTTGTTTAATCTTGTATGCCTAGGTGCTGCCATGTTGACTACATAGACTTCTGTAACTAAATGAATTTGTAAAAGCAGATCAATAAGCTTTACAATATTTGTTCATGTACCCATGCCCTTTGTGCTGTTTCAGTTTTTGCCTGGAACAAATACTAACTGTCCTCACTTATCAGGGGATCTCAAGAGCAACAACCTCAGCCTCGTACATGATATTTCTGGGCCAGTCATGATCATCCTCCATCAGTAGTTAGCTCCAGTGCCTCCCGTCCTTCGCACAAGCAGTAGTGGCTTCTAGTAGCTTTAGTATGCAGAGGCATTCTGATCGGCCCCAGTCTCCGTCTCATGTTTCACCTGCTGAAGCTGCTGGCATCATTGTCCTGTTAAAGGATAAGAGGTAAAACACCCGGGTTGGACTCCATTTTGTTATGACATTTTTCATTGAAGATGTTTCATTTTTCCTTTTGAGGCTTTTGTTTTCCTTTTTCCTATCATTTATTCCATTTTTATGATACATCTGTAAAATGGGACAATCAGGTAAGGTGACCAAAACATAGTCACTACTAAAATGGGTATTTGCCTATTCTGTGTAGACATTTAAGTCAGAGAAATTGGAGATTACATCAGTTTCAACAGAGTGCATAGTGGCAATTATGGGTTCCCTACTAATGGTGTGCATTTGATCACAGTTCATGGGTGGCTGATTTGCTTTCCCAGTATTTTGCATACATTGTGGAGGGAGGATGCAACATTGAGAACTGATTGTAAAAATTTTCAAACCTGATGCATTGTTCTTAGATTTAGAATGTGGTGAAGAAAATCGCCCCACTTTCAAAAAAAATTTATTTTGTGCTCTTTCTTATTTATTATGTTTTGTCATACTTGCTTTAAGTTCATTACTGCATTATACTGAATAGCATTCATTTAAATAGCCTTAGGGCAGGATTATTATCAAGTTAACATAGATTTGTTATTCTCTTTAACCGTTCTTTTAGTGTTGTGAATTTACGAAGCTTTTTATCTGACAAAGGATGCACTTTAACCAATTCTTACTTTCATGATCAAGTTAAAATTCAGAACAATGTAAGTTTGGGATGCTGCTTTCTGCAATCTACATTTGCTTACTCTTATTACTTCAGAATTCTTGTACACCAAGTTGCTTTCTGTACAACACAGTTTAAATGGTTTGTTGCAACAAAACCCTTAGTTTATATCTGGACTAGATAATTTAGACACACAATGCTTGTCTTTGATGTTTTTCAAGACCCCAAGGCCTATGTATGAGAGAGCCCTTGCTCTCCCACTTGTACAAGGCTGAATCGTGAATTTCCTTTAAAGGAAAGGTGGGTCATACCTCAAGGTTGCAAATGGTGGCCGTGGTAATGAATGACACTTTCTTCTGAGTTGTTTTTTGCCAGTGTAATTTTCTTTAAAAGTGAGTACCAACTCTCTATAGTTTGATTAATGTATATACTCATCTCCATGTTCTAATTTTCCTTTTTTTCACATCAAAGCTTTGTATTTAGATAAAGATGAATCACAATTTATCAGAAACAAATAATAGAAACATTCATTCCTCCTATGCTTTAATATTCATAGCCCTTGAGAAGGAACTGTAAGATCCACAGTTATGCTGAAAGCATAATTGTGTGCATATTGACTACTGACCCTAGTAAATGTATTGAAAATCTACTGTAACCAAATCAGTTCCTGGTAAGATTCTGTTTTATGTTTAGCATTATTTCCCTCAACCAAAAAAAACTTATTTAATGTAGATTATTTGAAGAAACTTATTTGTAGTTAAATGTTAGTCTGTAATGTTTATTTATTTTATAATGGTCACACACATAAATATTATTTTCCTCTCAAAAGAGCCATGTGTGTGTGACCATTATCAATCTATTTTCTCATTTGCTGTATTCGTATTTTCATATATTTATAATGAGTAAGTGAGAAACTCAAGAGGGTGGTCATAGTTTATAAACTCTCTAGCCCTCGAGGTCTGGCTCAAGTGGTAAAGGGATGGGAAGGGTTTAAGGGAGGTATTAGGTTCGAGTCCCAATATGGGGAAAAAATAAAGAAAAACATTTACCTGTTAAAAAATAGTTTACTCGCTTGTTTCAATTGTAGTGCCATTATCAATCTGTTTCTCATTTGGAGCATTAAAAATTTTCAGATATCTAAGAAATCAAAGGCATGATAAAGCTATACGGGCGATAGTCATAGGTTATAAACGTGTGCAGTCATACATTAAAAGATTCTCTATACAACCATTGGAACCCTAGTTCCATTCACTGAGTATGCATCCACATACACATTTTCTATATTAGAGTTAAAGAAAAGATACATGGATTTATATTTATAAGATATGTGGTTATAAATTTATTTATTTATGCTCATCCACATACACCCACATTGCTTGCATGACCATCCTGATGATTTGGACATGGACCACATAACGTGCCAATGGTTTCTTTTAGTGATGCACTTTGGTGGCTTTTTCCTTTCTCATTTAAGTTTAGCTACTGTTTCTGACTGCTTCCAGTTTTGCTGTTTTATTAATCATCATCAACTAAGGATGAACTTCGGAAGGAAACTCTGCAACTTGCTAGTGAGTTCTGGGTTTACCTTTTTGTTGGTATATTATAATGGTCTAATATATGATTGATTATTTGTTGTAACTCGTGGTGCTTTCTTCTGAATCAGGGAGAACTTGGAGAAGGAACCACAGATAGTGGAACACTAAGAAATCAGGTAAGGATTTCAGCCTTTTCACTAAACCAAAAATTCTGAGTGCTGTTTTTTTACACATTTCTCTCTCTCTCTCTCTCTCTCTTTTTGTAGCCACAGTGCAGAATAATCCGAACAACAGAACTAGCTGCTGCACAGGGAGAAATTGAATGAGCTAGAGGCAGAAGAAAGAGATCTTAAGTTCTACTCCCTGCATCCTTGCTCAACAGGCTTCAGAGTAATAATTATAATGATAAGTTATGATTATGGTAAAAATCACATTGCAATAATGCCAATGATGCTGTAATAATGAAGTATAATCACCATTATGACCAGTCTGAACTATATTATCTATGGTCCACAGAAGAAATATGAACAAAGCAGATGGGAATCCACAGAGCCCTGCATAGGCAGCATGTGATAGGGAGATTGATGTGTGGCTTTTGTTCAAATACAAGAAGGCTGCGAACTACTTACCGCAGGCAGGCGCTCACTCGTCTTGCAGCGAAGACATCTTCCAGATGGATGATTAAATCAGCTTTGCTTAATAAGATGTATACTGAAGGACTGCTTCTTATTCCATATGCCTCTGAACAGTATAATCTATTGAAATTACAGCTCCGATGGTGTATTGTTTGTGTATGTTATATTGTACCTTGTATTCTGATTCTGGGTTTTTTTTTTCTTCTTTTCTCCAAAATATGCTACATTTTGCCATGCTATCCACGTACCTCCTTACTGAATAACAGCTAGCATACATCTAAAACTGGAGTCAAATTATATCTCCAAGCCATATGCCCTACCATCAGCTGGATGTCTGGTGTTTTTACTCTCTCTCTCTCTCTCTCTCTAAACAGCTTAATAGCTAACAAATATCGGAGACGGGCCGTGAACTTTCATCAAGGTACTCATTCTGGTACTGATTTCCTTTCACGTGTCATGATAATCGTTAGTCGCTATTGTCATCTTGCTGATATGGCTTTCACATTAACTATAAACAGAGTCACGAACACTCTCTATAAGAAAAAGAACTCAGTAAAATAATTAAATAAATAAACCTCCATGGTTGAATTCCTGGGTTTTCTAAACGTTTATCCCAATAATGCTGCATGGTGTAGAGGAAGATATGCAGCAAGGGACATTAAATCTTTTAACATAACGGTTTAGTGTATAGGAAGCATGTCTGTAATTGGGTAGATCAACTTGAGAATGATCTGTTAACACTTGATACAGGATATCTATATAGAAGAATTATTACACCGTGTTAACATGAATGATAGCGTTGGTTTTCATATTAACATTAAATCTTTTAACCTGTGGTTTAGTTTACATAGGAGTATGTAATTGGTAGATCAACGAGAATGATCTATTAACACTTGATACGGATAATATCTATATAGAAGCATTATTACAGTGTGTTAACATGAATGATAACATTAGTTTTTCATATTATTGTTCTTCTAGGCAGGGCAGGCTACTTCTTTCTCATTTGAGTCCAAACATCGGCGTGAAAGATGTGAGATTATATAGAAGGAACCTGCAGTTTGTAACCTCCATTAGATCGTCTAACACGTTTTGCATTAATAATTTGAACTGACAAAGAGTAGGTCAGGATTCAGGACTTAGATAATGCTGCTCTCTTGCTTATTTGTTTTATAACAGACATTTGCTGTTTCAAAGCCTCAGCAGACTCGATCCATTGGGGGTCGCTTTGATTACATCTATTTGTCCATGCTTTCTTCAAGGCGAACCGCCATATATTCACTTGCGTTCGTATCTCTTTATTGAGTTCAACCCATTCAGGGCACAACCATTCTTCGAAGGAATCCTAAACAAGACCATCACTTCAGCGGGGTCTGCATGAGGATTGGTGCTCAGGTCCAGAGGTTTTCCTTTTCCCGGTAAGTTCTCGAACTGCCCTTCTTTCATGGATTGCCATATTCTTTGCTCCGCAACGTTGATGATGTCAGTCTCAGATCTGTCCAAAATCACTAGCGTTCAAGATTCATGCATAACTCTTCTCTATCTTCTCAAATGAAAGGGAAGAAACCCTAACCTGAAGAAATTGTAGGCAAGGAAATCAAAGTTTTGGAACTTATTTTATTATTCATCGCTAGAAATCAATCCAAAATCTGGCCTCTAAAGGATTAACGCAACTATCTCTCTCAATCAATTCGATTCTGCCCTTAGGTTTTCTCAATTTTCAGAAATTAAAAACCAATCCAAACTGTATGATTCAGACAGATTTTTCTCTCAATTATCCGAGGAAACAAAAAAAAAAAAAAAATGGAGAACACAAATCGATATCGAAATTCAAACCTAAGCGCGCTGCCATGGCCACGGAGTTCCGGAGGGAGTTTGCGTTCCTTGGCGGCGTCGATGACTGCGGAAAGATGATGTGAAGCGTTCTTCCCCGGCTTGGGAGCAGATGAAAATGCCCGCCTGGTGTTGTACAATAGAATCAGATGGCCCTGGTTCACCATCGATCTCCGAATCAGATGCGATGAAGCCATCCTTGTCAATCACAATTCACAATTCACAGCCCCCAGCTGGCTACAACCAGTCCTGGCCTGGGCATTCCCGCGGCCATGCAGCCTTCGATTGCCGATCGGCTCTAAACTTCTGCCACGTGGCAGGTATTGAATCGCTGGTTTGTCGATTCAAGTAACAAGAAGGTTTATTTGATTTTCAAAAAAAATAAATGTTAAAAAATTATTTCCTCCAAAATTCATATAGGCTAAAATTAATGTTGGATGAGTTAAAATAAAATCAACACAATAAATTTAAAACAGTATTGCTTATTTTTCTTCGCTTTTCCTTTTTATTCTAGTTTTCTTTTTCTGACATTTTCCAGAAACCAATAACACCAAACACGAGCTTAATAAATATTTCTTTGAAGTTTTGGTACAAGTCCATAAAATTCGTTGAATTAGATGAGATATTCAAATGATAACTCCAACCGTGTATGTATGAATATTCAATGGCGGATGATTGACAATTATTTATTACAACACCAATAATTAATTAAAATACGAGAAGAAAGGGTAGGGTGGGTGCAGAAATTGGGGAACAATTATTAGTAATTGCTTTGGGTTTCCTCTTGGTTGGGTTCATCACAGAGGGAGTAGTATAGTAGAATGGATGAATAGTGTGGTATTTGGTTTGATCTCATTAGAGCCATGTAGGTCGCCAGACTTGCTCCGGGCGGCCGCCGGCAGAATCAGTGGGAATGTTGCAAGAAGAATCTGAGGAAGACACCAGCCTCACCCAACATCCTGTGGCTTTTACTTCCTTGCCGTTGACATACTTGTTAACAATCATTGCATACTCACCTGCCTCGTCAGTCTCATCACTTCCATAGTATATCACCCTCCTCCTATCATCCATACACGTAACAGATACCCTAGAACCTGCAATCCAATCAAAACCAACCACACCGTTAATGATTATGTATGATAATTGATAGGCAGCTGACTGACAGGGAATGGGAATGGAAGAGATGAAGCAGTACCTTTAATTGGGTTGGAGCCGTTAACCCAGTCATTCCATCCCTTGGTACAGTCTTGGCACAACACTTTCCCACCCACATGGATCACATTCGCTTCCTCCCAAGCTTCACCCACCTTGACGCTTCCAATCCCAATCCCAATCAATATTAGTGATGTTGCAATCATCATGACCGCCGCCATCTCTCTCTCTCTCTCTCTCTCTCTCTCTCTAGGCACGCATACAAATTGTAAGTTAACAAGTATGGTATTATTTGATCACTGCCCCCTTGAGCATACACAGATATATAAAGAAGCGAATAAGAAAGTGTTGGGGCCACGTATACGGTATGTAGAGGTGGTGGAAGAGCACTACTTGCTTCGTGCAAACCACCTTACCAAATCATATACCTATTGTAGGAGAGGTTACTCTAAGGTACAATATGAAATAATTCAACTGGGGGAAAACTCTCTCAAAAGTATGCTCTCCCCCCCACACACACATACAATATGAGCTTCCAAAATTATCCTCCATATAGTGATTTCTTGTCGATATGGGCAATCAACTTCCTTCCTCATCCTCACTATAGGTCCATCGATGACTTCCACTGTAGGTCCGATCGACGACTTATTGAGAATTCGAAAATCAAAACTCAACTGTTTCAGGTAGGTTAAGGAAGGGAGGAGGAAAAAGATGAAAGGACAGACATTTCATGTTAATTATTTATTAAATAATCTTCAAAAAATAAATAAAAATGATTAAATACCACATTTTCCCTTTTTTATGAGCAATCATAATTTCTATTTTGTTAGAAGAATAAAAATGGATCTACGGTATAAGATGATTTCCATTCAAACTTAATAAAAATAATAATATTAGTAATTTAAACTTAATAAAAATAATATTAGATTTTGAAATTGCATGGGTTTATATTTTGAGCAAAAAATATTGAAGTGTTCTACACTGAAAACATGGATGACAGATTCCATCAGAAGTTATGTTACATATTAATTTATAAACATTATAAATTTATTAATTTTATCTTTTAAATAAATCCATATTTGAATATTTTAAAATAACAATTTCAGAACTAAATAAAATTAAGAGGATAAATATTAAAAATAAATGTAAATCAATAAGAATTTTAAAATATGATTAATGGGATAAATATGAAAGATAATTAAGAAAATGATTGCTTATAAACCAAAAAGGACATACAAGGTTAAAATAAAATACAAATTACAAAAAACAATTTAAAAGGTTTTATTAAAAAATTTAGATAAATGTTAGAAAAAGGATCATAAAAAAGGTTTAATCAACCTCGATTTTGTTCACCCTGCCAATTATTCTAAAAGTTATCATCAATGTTATGGTTCTGTTTTTAAAGTACAATAAAAAAACCCTTCCTCAAATTCTCAAAAGTCATCCCAAGGGAACTTACAATATCTCATCCATAAAACATGGCGATAGAGAGAGGAAGAGAGCATTTGCCGAGAAAGTAAGCATGCCTATCCATCGCAGGTCGGTCGGTGGGTAAGGAACATCCAATGGGATAAAAATATAGGTAAACATGGATATATATTTTATGAATATATAAAAAATATCAATACCATTTTATGGATATTTTTATATAAATATTAATAAAATAAAAAATAATAGAAATATTTTGAAATTAATAAAAATAATTTAAAAATATGTAAAAATGATATAAATAACAAAAAATACATTTGTTAAAGGCATTATGCATAATAATTTATACTTTAAATTTTAAATAAAAATTTCAGTTTCATTAAATGAAATTAAAAATAAGATTAAAATCAATTGGATGCATACAAATAATGTTTTAAATATATAGTTTAGGATTATTCTTAAATGAGTAGTTGTTATAAATTTATATATCTTAATTAAGGTAGATATGATTAAATTAAATAAGTTATATTTAATATTACATATATTATAATATTAAAGAGATATTATTATTATTAAGATATTATATAGATAATAGAAATTTTTTAAAATATTTAATACTGAAAAATGCTTTAATACATTTGAAATACATTTAAAGTATAGAGCAAGTATCTTACTGAAACAATTTATTTAAGTAATTAAATCATTAAAATATATATTAATAATTTATTTTATTAAATTAATTTTAACTTTTAAAATAGTAGAACCTTGTTATTATTATATATTTAAGCAACTTTTGAAAAAAAAATCACATTTTTATATTTCAATAATATACAAGAGTAAACAAAAATAGTAAGGCTAATATTAAAAAAAAAAAACTAAAGTGAAATTATATAATTTTAGATAAATTAAATGAGATACACATTTTAATACTATAATCAAAATTTATTTAATTAAAATACATTATTTATTTTAATATTCTTATCTCATCGATAATAAAATATAAATGAAAATATAACGATAATATATATATTAAAATATATTTTAGGATATCATTAAAATTTGAGAGAAAAAAATATCCTAGAGTTTTAACTGTACGTTAAACAAAGCTTTCTGATATTTTAACTTTCCAAATTTTCTACTAGATTATATCGATATTTTTTTATATATCACCAAACCTCCAACGATATTTTCCGATATTTAGCAGACAAATTTTAAAGTTTCCAATATCTGCCCATATAATTATTATATTTTCGTCCATGTTGGTAAGTCTTGACTCTTACAATATTTTCGGCCACATATAACTAGTAATTGCATTTAAAACCCAACTAGAAATCCCAGACAAATTAATTTATATAAGATATCTTCAAACAGAGTCTTGACTGTCATGTATGTCTTGTAGGAATACAACAACTCCTTCCAGACAAAGGCTTCGTAGATAACTAAATGTATAGTATGTCCTCAAAAAATCAACTCTCTTCAAAAACTGGAATCATAATCCACTAACATAGTCCAGCTTCTTTCATCGCTGCCTCATAGTCATCTTCATTTTCCCATGATGGAATCTGTCATTCATGTTGTCAGAGTAGAACACTTCAATATTTTTTGCTCATAATGTAAACCCATGCAGTTTCAAAATTTCAAGAATCCTATATAAGTAAATGAACCATATCAATCATAAAGGACACCTTACCTCTGATATCTGAACCCCAAAATGATTTTCAATTTTCGACATCAGGATCTCGTCTTTCTCAGTGCACAGCAAATTAAAAACAGCCCCTATAGAATCACATAAAACCAATCTGTTAGAATACACTCCTTTTTCCCCTGTTAGAATCCCATCAAACTACATTGTGATTTCCACATTTGAAACAAAAGGAATCATGGGATACATAACACACAAACAGGCAAATATAACAATTAATATTTCACTGGAGGAAGTATTACACACCATGCAGAAAGCAAAAACAGCAGAAGCATGAGATCAAAAACATACCCTTGCGGCCAAAACGTCCTGCCCTGCCAATTCTATGCAAGTATACCTCACAATCAGGCTCTGACTGAGTCCCAAATTTTAGCGGCAAATCAAAATTGACAACCAAGTTCACCTTCAGAGACAAATTTGAACCCAATGGCATCATGGAAAATCCATTGTGAGTAATAGGGTAAGAGACTAAATAAGAAGGAAGAAAGAAACTATAAGAGTTTAATTACCCTTGGCTAGATTGAATCCTCGGGCCAGGAGATCAGTTGATATAAGAACTTGGGTTAGTCAATCCTTGAACTCCTTGATTATCTTGTCTCTATCTTCTTGTTTAGAGCTCAGCAAGATCGTAGTTACTTCATAACATAATTCACAAGTGCAGTGTGCAACATTCTCGCACTATTTTTAGTGTGGGGACAAAAATAATTGTCTGCCCCAATTTTGCCTAACTCAAAATCTTATCTTTGGTAACCAAGAATTTGGAGAGTTCATCAGGACATTTCACTTTAAACTGTTCACAGCCTCCAGGATAGTTCTTCTTTTAACAAACATCAGTTGCAGTCTAAGGCTACCCTCGTTACAAATCTTTCCTTGATCATTAAAAGTTGCAGAAAACAGCAGCACCTAGTGAGATTCAAGAAACAACAAAAAAAATGGAGTCAATAGAGCAATTTTTGATTTTTCAAATGCAACTAAGAACTTGATCAGATAGATACAAACAACCCAAGAAATACGTATTCAAAACTTGCATGAGTAAGTAGATCACATTAATGAAGGAAAACCTTAATCTTTTCTTCTTTTTTCAAATATAGTGCTAGAGGTGAAACTAGAAATCTTGCAAATACAACCCAATGGAAAAAATCTTTTTAGCACAAACCTGGCATTGAGCACCACTCCTTTCAATATCCTTCATTATCCTCAAAGAATCATCCTTAAATCCATCCTGCATCAAAACAAATTTAATAGTGAACTAATTATTAATAGCATGAACTTCAAGCATCCAAAATGTTAACTGTGATCTATTATTTGTTTGATTTTTTTTATCTGTTCAGATTTAGAACATGATAATAGTTTTTCATTGGAAGGGACAGAGTACTGAGTTGTGATTAAGACATTGTGCAGATGAGTTAATTCTGAAATGCATTGACAAGATTGTTAGATTACCTCAGCCAACATGTGATCAGCTTCATCAAAAACAAGAATCTTCATGTTGCTTACCCCCAATTTTCTATGCGACATCCATTTCTTTACTGTACCGGGTGTGCCGATCACTACCCAACACTTGCTACGGTGGTCGCAGTGACATTAGTATAGCTTGCACTATCCATTGGGATAGCACATTACGATTCGATCAGTGTACTTCCCATCTACATAACACCTCAATATTCTGCACCATTCAATTAATTCACAAGGTGTTAATTGTAATCTGTGTTTTCTATAGTAAAAGCTCTCAAGGTCGCTAATCTACTGACTTCATCCAGAGATATTTAATTGTAATATAATATTCCAGAAACATACAAACTTCAAAAAATAATGATAGATAATAAGCAGGAAAAGAACCTGTATTGCCAATTCTCTTGTAGGACAAATGCAAAGAGCCTGAGGAACTTGCAGTTTTGGATTGACACGGCTCAACATCCCGAGTACAAAGCAAGTTGTCTTGCCAGACCATTGTGAGCTTGAGCAATCAAATTTTTGTGCGGAGGAATCAAAATCATAGGCAAACTGATAGCCTGAATTTTACTGGGCCTCTCAAACTTCATTTCAGAATAAATCCCTCTCAAAAGCTCTGGTGACAAATTCAAATCTTCGAAAGTGCTGGCAGAAGTATATGGTGTATCACCAGAAGTGATCTGCATATAGGATTCCAATTAATAACAAATAAAAATAAAAACTAACACCACTACCCCTTTTTGGGTGACTTACAACAACCTAAGTTTGGTAGGTTCTATCAAACTAGAGATATAGGATAATCAAAACCAAACTCACAATGTGTGCACAAGTCTATACAACATTAAACTAAAACAAACCGTGTCCAAACTCCCATCCACAACATATGGACGAATTCAGCCAAAATTTGCTTGAAAGAATACAAATTCATCAACAGCAAAATTTAAAAACCTAAATGACACGTTAAACACTAGCCTAAATCAACAGCACACAACTCATAAGATCAAAATTTGAAGCCCAGTGAGAATTGATTCATCCTGCCAAGATAAACCAGTAGTGAGATGATTGAAAAGAGTTTATTAGAAAAATTTCAGATCTATATTTACCCAATTTTTCCAATTGACAAACTTAATCTTCTTTTATTAATCTGATCAGTTATTGAGTGTATGTTAATTAGTTCAGTTGCTTCTATATTTATTGTCTTCTTCTATATATATTTTACTAATTTTAAATTATTTTTCATATACAATATAATGAAATTATTTTAATATATTAATTTTAGTATTAATTTATTTTTAATAATTTATATATTTTTAAAATAAGTTAGTTTTTATTAAATTTATTTTTTGAGCAATTATATAATATATTTTATTATTTTCATTTATATATTGAAAACAAAGATGAATGATTGAAGTTGGTTAATAAAGATTGATTTTAATTAATTAATACGATAATTTATTAGAAATAAAATACAACCGTATTGAAAGAAAAGAACTTAGAATTACATTCATGAATTTTAATGAATATATTTGTATAAAGCTTATGTATAGGTGATTTACCCATATATTAATTATTGTATTTTATTTTTATCATTTAGTTATAATTTTAATGTAATTTCATTATATGATTTTTTAATGTAGTTTTATTTTGTAATGTAATATTATGCTTTATAATATAATTTATTAGTTTAAAAGCGATTTTAGGTTTTTAATCATTTTTATTTATTTATCTGATTTTATATTTATATTTAAATAAAAATAAATGTATTTCATGTTTTTTAAAATATTCTAATTTTTAAAAATGAATAATTGAATAAAGAATAGTGGATTTTGGAGTTGAAAATAGAGATTGGCTGATATAGTTGAGTTTTAAAATGTGGATCTCATCATATATAAATATAGAGAATATGCGTATTTGGAGTTAAAAGAAATAGAGATCGGGTGGTAAAGATACTTTAGAGCATCTCCATCAATGCTTTATTTTACTCTACACTCTATATTTTCAGGCAAAAATCACACTCCAATAAATTTTTATTTTAATCTATAGAGATATGAATAGTACATCTTCCAAATGCTAAAATAGATATGTTAATAGTTGTAAAACCCGAGAAAATTCGAATTTTTTGAAAAATGGTAAAATGGTAATTTCGATTAAATCAAAAATTTTAGATCTCGGATGATGAAACAGGAACAGTGAAAACAGGTCCTTTTCGCGAATCACAGATTCTCGCATTCGAATTTCTTCAAATTCGAGATGATCGAGAATTTCCCACGTTTTGGCAGCCGGTGTCGGGTGCGGTGAAGAAGCGGCTTGTGAGAGGCGTATGTGTGACTAAAGGTAAGCTGCTACATTATGCGTATGTCGTGTTACGTGATTGGTGAATGATGTAGATGAATGGCTTAGATTAGTGTGTGTCAAATATAGTTAAATGAAAGGAATTAATGATGAAATTATTGAAAAGTTTAAAGTGAATAAGGCAAAATAATAAATAGTCTTGCTTGTATAAGGTGAAAGAAAACATCACGATTAGTGGGAGATCAGGATTTTAGAGAGAGAGAAAGTGTAAACCTGCTTTAGATTTCCGGCGTTGGTCGTCGGTTACCGACGGAGGAGGAAAACCGCAAAAATCGTCCCTACCTTCTGAATTTCTGTGATGAAATTTGTGCAGATTTTATGGAGTTTCGACAACTCCAAAAGGTAGGGATCTTTTCCTACTTGGTTTATTCTTTGGCTAATAGTCATTTTAATGGATGGAGATTTGTTGGGGCTTGAATGACCATGTTATTGGTCTCAAAATCTTTGAATTTAGTGGAGAAAATCCCTATTGTGTGGCGAGTGAAACGGTCTTAGACCCTAGGGTTTCCTTTATTCACGTGATATGTTCAATGTGATTTTATTATGATTTAGGTGATTAAAATGAATTGCTTAATTGGTTAATTAGTCTATGTGAGCTAATTTTAGTGTTATTATTTGTAAATTGAATAACAGTTATATGAATTAATTTTGTTAATATACGTAATTAAATATATTAGCGTGAATTGTTTGGAAATTGTATAATGTTTTAAAGTATGCATAAGGCGCCTTTTTAAATGGTAGGTGTGAGTCACGTAGTGAAAGAAAATGAAAGAAAGTGAAAACAGTTTTGTGAAAGGAATTTGAGGAAGATTTTCAGGAAGAATTCGAAGTTAATCAACCCGGTTTAAAACACAGATGGACAAGTATTCATTTAGGGAGAAAATTACCCGTGATTCACGCCGGGTTGTCCGATATATTCTGAAAGCTCGGTAGTGTGTTTTTGAACGAAAACTGTTTGAAAACTATATTTTTGCTCGCATTTAAGCTTAGGCATGTGTAAGGGTCGGTGAGGATTTCGGGAGCGTAGGATTAGGCGTGAGCGTTGAGTAGGATCGTATAATTTCTTGGCGCGATTGGGTTGTCATGGCGTATGCGCAAGTAGGGAGTAACCGTGTAGAGTGCTCGCTCTTGGGCGTGTTCGTAAATGTCGGGGATCGTTATTCCGAATCTCTGAGGAGTGTCTGAGGTTGACGGCGCTTCGGCTGGGGCCGCGTTTTAGAAGAAAGTCGGATTATGGCTTTGGTATTTATTTTGTATAACATGTATTAAAATTGTAAAACTTTTGATATATGTTTTGGTTAAGAGTATTGTAATAACTCTTGAACTATGGTATATAAATGATGTATTAGCGTGAGTATTGATGTATGGAACCAGTGATCGTTTCTTTCGCCTCATGTCTCGTGATATGAAGCATAAATATTCAGCGAGTTGTGGGTGATGACAGAGGCAGCTCGGGGCGGGCGTCACAATAGTATATCTCCATATTTAGAAACATTATTTTAAATAATTTTGGTACTTTTGTTGAACAAAATTATTTAATTACATTGTTTTTACTTCTCTTTTTTTGTTAAAAATATGAATTTTTTAAATAATTAAAATATGAATTTATTATAATTATTTAAAATCTAAAGTTTATATCTTTAAAAGTCTATCAATGCCTATAAAACCCTATCAAAATATACAAAAATATTTTAAAATAAAAGTATATGAGAGTCATTAATATATTTACAAATTCTACAAAAGCCATTTAAAAATTTTATCAAACTCTATAGGCTTTATTTGTTTTATAAATTAAAAATGAAATTCATTTTTTTTGAAAGTCATATAGAATTTATATTTTGTATATATATATATATATATATATATATATATATATATATATATATATATATATTATCTTATTTTAATTGATTTTACCATATTTGATTCTTTTGATTTAATTGGAATATATTATGGAAATATATATATTTTTTCTTTTAAAAGAAAATAGAGTTTTATGTATTTTCTTGAAAGGAATAAAAGGGGGCGGGACTTTTTGGAGGAGGCAGAAGAGACTATCAGGGAGGAGACGAGGAGAAAAGAACGATCATCAAATGGATGGAGGATGAAGAAAAAGGTGTGTAAACGAGGAGATAAAAAGGTCTAGTCCAGGTATGTTTTTAAACTTTTGACATATCTTCACCTTTATTTTTTTGTCTTAGGCCTAAGATAAATTCGTCTAGATGAATAATTCATGAACTATTTGGTTTTATAATCAGGGATATTGATTGCTATGAATCTTATCAATTTTACACATTTTAGGTTTTTTTACGTCTAGATTGTTGTTTTAATAATATTATTTATTTATTTATTATTACTAAACCTTTTAAGTATGTCTAGATTTTTATTTTAATAATAACATTTTTACTCAACTCTGATTTTATTTTTGGATATTTTAAATTTGATTTTAAATAACAATTCTCTTAAATAATAACATTTTTATTTATTACTGTTAAACCTTTTAGGCTGATTTTTTTTTAAAATAACAATTCCTTTAAACCTTTTAGGTTAGTTTTATTTTATTTTTATCTTTTAGATCGATTTTATTTTTTAAATAATGAAGATTCCCTTAAATAATAATATTTTTATTAATTACTGTTAAACTTTTTAGATTGATTTTATTTTATTTTTCTACCGTTTAGGTTGATTTTATATTTCTTAAATAATAATTCCCTTAAACCTTTTAGTTCATCTTTGAGGTTGATTTTATTTTATTTTTTATCTTTTAGGTTGATTTTTTTTTTAAATAACAATTCCCTCAAACCTTTTTAGGTGGATTTTTTAAGTTTATTTATTTATTTTATCTTTAGATTGATTTTATTTTTTAAAATAACAATTCCCTTAAATAATAACATTTTATTTATTTATTACTGTTTTTTTTATCTTTTAGGTTGATTTTATTTTTTTATTTTTTGAAATAACAATTCTCTTACCAATCATAATTTAAATACTCAATTATTTTATAATTTTATTCTTCATTATTTTTTATTTGTTTTTTTAGTTTCATATTTGCTTTTTTTAGACCTTTATTATTTGCCTATTTTATTTGAAAACCCAAATCTGACTCAGTCTGCTTCGACTACTTGTCAAGTATCAAGCGCGACTGGGGTACAATGCTTAGTTAAACTCGACCCATTAGGTCATCTCGTTTGATTAAATACAGCCGTGAACTTTGTTAAGTCAAGCTCGTTTACGCCTCTTAGATTCGGCGCATCGAGTTTAGCTGGCCGTTAGAGTGCATCTATCAAACCTAATTAAATGATAATTTGAAAAACGACTTATTGGTGAAACCCGATCAACCCAAAATTAGAATTAGACTGAACTCTAATTTTATTGACCTAAAAAAATCAGACCAAATTTATGCCAATTCTATTGGTCTATTGGGTCAACCAACATAAGGCCGGACTAACCCGATGGTTTTCGGATTGCCTGATTTCCAAATTGAAAAAAAAAAAAAAAATCACCCCCACCCCATACTTGTTCTTCTATCTTACTGCATCTATCTCTCTCTCAAATCTCTCACATTAAACCTAGATCTATCCAGCCCCACTCTCTCTACTTCTCTCCTCACCATCTACCTGCCCAGTAGGCCAGCATCTACCCATCTCCCTCCCTCTTTACTTTGGATTCCCCTTACCAGATATCTTCATTTTCCCCTCCTCCCTTCTTTCCCCTCCTCTTTATTCTTCTTCTTTCATATAAATTTCCTCCTCCATTTTTCATTTTTAGTATAAGGATAGGAAAAAAAACTCACATTTTCTTCCTCTCCTTTTTTTTTTTTCCTTTTTTATTCTTTCTTTGAATATTTTCTTTCTTACATTTTCTTTTCTTTCCTTCCCTCACTGTCGACACCAGACCTCCAGTCGTCATCAGACACCCATTGCCGATCGACAACCTCCATTCCTCTCTCCCACTCCCTCCATAGGTATTATGTTAACTTGGAAGAGTATTTGGTGATCTTCTAGATTTACTAGCAGTGGTAAATCCTCCTTCCCCAAAATCCAGGTAATATCAATATGTTTCAAGCTTCAAACTTCCAATTTTCTCTATAGACATACAGGGTTATAAGCAGAACTATATGAACCTACACCCTCCACGAGGCAGAGCCAGACTTATACTTCAGTGGGGGCAACTTATAATAATATTTAATAAACTATAAATACAAAAAAAGTCATATTAATTGATAACATTGCAATCGAGCAACGTATTCTGGCCGTCCTCGAGGTTCATATTTTGAAAGTGTTGCATAATAGTTTCATTATCAATAACATCAAATATATATTTTTTCTATATACACAAGCAAGTGGTCATTCGTCGCATGGATCTACCATTAATTTCAACGATGGATTTTAAATATTTATAGCGAAAATGTTCTCTCCCTTGATTGCGGTAGCACTTGGTGGGGACGAAGTCAATGCTAACAAGCAAATAAGCAGCCCGGATCTGTGATGTGTAACTTTTGTACCAATGATGCTGTGCAAGATCGCTAATTCTTTGTTAAGAAAATTAATTCTTAGAGCGCATGCTCGATGATGTATATGCCAGAGTTGATCATTAAGGATGATCAACTCTATTGGAGAAAAATCTTGTGGATAAAATTGGACAAGTCGAAGTAACTTTTGCTTATCAAAGACAATAAATGAATCACAAGGATTTAGACAAGTCACACAAAGAAGCAACTCAGTATTTACCTCAATGAAACGACTATTAAGCTTTTACAGATTCTTGTATATATGCTTCTACAATAAAACAACTCTACTTGATAATGATGCAAATTTGTAATTTCATGAGCTTTATGTCGTGGTCTCCCTCGAGTTAGAAATGTATCATTCATGCTTGGAATATCAATGTTATGTCTTTCACAAAAATAAGAAACTTGATCAGTAGGAACTCAGCCAATTTAATAAGCGTTTGAAATTGTTGTTTACCAAACTTTAACAAAAGTCATGGCATTAACAATATCTTGATCCTTCCTCTGTAATGTTTGTGATAATTCATTTATGATTCCCAATGTAGTTCTCATGAAATTTAAACTAAAGACAAAGTTGAATGATTGCATTGATTCAGACAAGTTGGATTTGCTTCATTCTTTCTTCAAAATTTAGGCAAATCCTCTCTGATAATCTCAAGTACTTGATCGCGGATGAGAGCAGTGTAATCGTCCCGAGTAAAGTGCTATAATGTAGACAGCGTGTATCACAAGCAAGCTTAAGAGTGGTTTCTTGGTTTAATCCTTGTCCACTAGAAAGCTCACCATGTTTGAGAGATTCACTAACCACTACAAATTGCTTATCACAATGTTTGGATGAAGCACCAACAACATTAACCATATTAGTAACCACACTGAATAGAGAAGCAATTTGAATATGATTTTTTTGCCACATCCATAAGAAATTAAGCGGTATTGAGTAAGGCAAAACAATGAATATAAAAAGCCCATTCATTCTCTTCGAAGATAAGTGTCTTAAGACCATTGAACTCCTTGCATATTACTTGCCACATCATAACCTTGTCCGCATGACTAGGCGTACTTAATCAAGTATATAGAAATAAACCATCAATAAGCGCCTTAAGTGAAGGTAGCGGTACAAACAACATACTCAATACGATAAAGCGCTCAATTACATGCCCCTTTTTCATCCACATATCGTATCTGACGAGTCATTTTATCTTTTCACGAGAGATCCACAAGATTCATCGAAGCTAAAATAGAAAGTGCGTTTCCAAGATCTTTGACAATAACATTTAAGGTCTCAATTTGCAATAGCTCTAACGATGTCTTTACTGAATTTGGTCTTTATCCAATTCAAATTTTAGGAGCATTTTTTAAAGTAATCGCTTTAATAGCCTGATTATGATCTGCAAGAAATCTTAGAAGCTCAAGAAAGTTTCCTTGATTGTTATAATTTTCAGATCCATCATGACCACGAAATGCAATGCCTTGTCTTAAAAGAAATCCAACACAATCAACAAATGCATTCAAACGAATTCAATACTCACTTCGAACTTGATTTGATTACTTGGATATAATGGTTTCAATGTGTTGCTTTTGATTCAATAAGACTTCAAATTTTCTCCAAGCTTGATTATAAGCACTAAAGGGGCCACCAACATGAGTATTCAGATTTTTTCTTCCAATTTGAGGGCCCCTCACTATGAGAAGGAATGTGGGGTAGCATTCTCGATATACGGTTTGAAAAAGATAACAATCTGAAACAAAATGCCAGCATCTTTTCGCTATACTATACTCTAACCAATTAGCATATTCCGTAAACCAAGAAGGATTGAATCTTCGTGATAATTCTCCAAATTTCTTAGAGGAAAGTTGTGACTTTGGCTGGCATAGACCCTTTTGTAAATATATACCCGAACTTGATCTCGAATGTTAGGATGATAATCTAAAATCCTAATTCGTAAACTAGAGATTCTGAGGGAAGATCTATCTAAGTTGATTTAAAGTGGGCAGTCTTTCAAATCTTTCATCATTCCTTTTAACAGAAGAAAACTAGAGCTCAAATTATATTTTCTTTTAAAATATTTCTCCATACATGTTTTGGAATTTAATTTACATATTATTAATAATAATGTCAAACTTAAAAACAATAATACTAAAAAAAATATAAATCCATATATATATATATATATATATATATATATATATATATATATATATATATATTTTTCCATAAAAATTAAATATCTACATAAAAGTTACCTAATGAATTCATAAACAAATATATTTATAACATTCCAAAGTTGAAACATATGTATTTAATAAGCATTTTTTATAAAATATTTCTAAATGCAATAATATTTTTGCCTTTTATCATTATATTATATAAAAATTAAATAAATTAAATTACATGATATATCATATAAGTATAAATAAAAATAAAGTTAATACAAAATTCCTATAACTCGAATACATGTTTCATTGTACAACAAACTCTAGAGTATTAATCCAATAAAATATAAAATATCAATTTAATCATAAATATATTCCAACTTCCTGAAGCAAAGTTTCACATATTCAACATTATCAACAATAAAAATATAAAATACAAATCATCAACAAAAAATATATTTCATTCCAATTTCTACATAAAATTCTCATGATTTTAAATTTATATGAACAAAAATATAAAGTACCAATATAAAATTTAATAAAAAAAATTTAAAATATTCATCAATCATCATCATAGCATATTTACATAAATATTAATATATTATATATTAACATGAATGTTTAACAACAAAACATAGATTCATAAACCCATTATATAAAATATTATTATCAAATATCAATAATAAATTCTAAAAGATGAACAAAACATAGATTCATCGTATATTTATATAAACATTTCAATAAAATTTAAGAAATATAAATATAAAAACTTACAAACAAATTTATTTTTTTTCTTCTTCTCTCTTATTCTCTTTTTTGGTTTTTCTTCTCTTTCCGTTTCACTCCTTGCCCAGGTTTAAATATGATTTGGCATTTAGGGACCGGATACCGAGGAGTGCTATGAATTTTGATAAATTTTTTTTTTGAATTACATTTTAATAGATATATATTATATTTTATCTTAATTTTAATAAAAAAGATCTCGATTTAGTAGTTTTAGCCCAACTCAAAAGGTTTAAATTATACATATGATCCTTGGTTCAACACTGATTGAATATTTCCAGATTTGTTTTTCTTTTTGTTTTGAATGGGGACAAGCTGTCATTTAAAGAATAATAAAAAGTGAGGAGGGGTTGGCCCCATTGGTAATCAGATTTTCCCCTGCCCACACACTGGTATATTTGGAAGACTGAAACCTTGGAAACTAGGTTTGTGAGGGAATTGGAGGATTCAATACAGAATCATCTCCTTTTGCACTCCAAAATTAGTGGCATAAAAATTTCTTGCCATATTTACGATCTATGGCCTCAAAAGAGACATATGAGGATGCTTCTTGTGATGGGTCAGCTGGTGGAAATGGTGACGAGGATGATGGAGGGGCGGAAGATCTAGGTTTGGATGTAGAGAAAAGAAAAAAATCAGGCTTTAGATAAGAGATAAGGTGGCTTGAGATTTTGAAGGTATGAACCGACGAAGGGAATCATCAACTGGACTCACAGGAGAAAATTGATCATGCTGAGGTTAAAAGTTGAAATTAATTAGTAAGAATGAAGAAGTTGAAGTTAGTGATAATGAAGAATTTGAGATATCTTTCCCATTATTTTTTAAGTTTTATTAGTGGCGCAAAGGACTCATTTGTTCAGTAATTAGAACTGGCATCAATCAGTTTACTAAAAACAAAACCCGCAAAATTTATAATATCTCTAATTTATACAGAAGTTTTCAGTACAAATAAGATTGAAATGAAAAAAATAATAGAGTATCAATAAAGAATTTAACTTTTTATATACATAAGGTTGGGTTGGCTTGCTAGCCATTCATTTCGATGTAAATTTGAAATTTAGACTATGAAATGGTAATTCGATGTAAATTAGGCCAAACGATATAATTCGGTGTTATGGGGACATATTGTTAGATCTTTTGAATATGACGGCGTGAGATACGTAAAAGGTGGTCCAGAAGCGCTGACAATGTCGACCGCGACTCTTTGATGATTAAGTTAAGCGAAAGGTGATCCGATGGCGGTGTGTCGTCGGCTATAGATGATTAAGTCATCAAAAGATGGAGAAGAAGAAGCATAGAGTTCACCCAATTGGAATTGACTTCACCACGTGGGAGATCTTCCTAATTTATAAGGCATGGTTCACAAATCTCCTCTTAATTTTAGGGATAAAATCTCTTAATTTTAGGAATAAAATCCCTTAATTTTAGGGATAAAATCTCTTATTCCTTATAAAGTATTAATCTTAGAGGAAAGAGGATTTAAGCGAAAATCAGTTGATAAATATATGCTGCGTATTTCGCGCTTCGTATACTATCCATAGAACTTAAAGTATACGATCGGATGGCGAATTTGGGAGGCTGAAATCTAGGCGAGCGCGCTGGAGGCTGGTTATGGGAAGACCTGAACACAGACGAGGGCTTTAAGATTACATTGTCAGGTATTATCACATGGTTTTAATATCACGATAAAGTGGGCTTGGGGTGTTTTAAAGCCTTGACCAGACGGGCCTTAAACCCATTAGGTAGTGGAGTCTAAAGATTATGGTAATCATCATACCTTTTTAATTTGGAATTTTGTGCGTTTTTAGTCGAGGAAAATACCTCTTTACCTTGGGTGTTTTAAAGGATTAGGAGGGAATTGATGTGTGCCTTGGTGCCGAATGTGAAGTGCGTTTGGATCTGGGCGCGTGGGAGTGCATGTTTCCCGATATGTTTTAAACGCATCTTTACATCCTGACGGCACATTTAATACGCATATTGATGATTTGCCCCTATATATAGGGGTTGGGCTCCGAGTGTTGCCTCTTTTTCGATTTCACAAATCTCTTTACTTACTGCAATTTCCTTTCTCCTATGCTTCGACAAACTTTTCTTTCACAGGAATCATTGGAGATCCCTTGACAACTTTCAATTTTTCGATGAGTTTTTTCATTTTCTGTTTGTATTGCCTTCTTTGAGTTTTTTTTTTTTTTTTTTTTTTTGTGGCATTTGTTTGTTGAGTAGTTTTGGGCTATAAAGTTTTTGTTTCTTTCTAAGGGTGCGAACATCATTCTTCGGTGGGGTTCTAGTGATGATGCTCTAGGCTATGTGTGGGGTATTCCTAGGTTTAGAGACATCCCATTAGGTTTTGCGAAGGTTCCTGGTTCGGGTTGTTAAACCTTCAGAGGGGATTTCTTGTGTCTTTCGAGGGTTTTGTCACCTTTATTGCTTAATGGGCCTCAAGTTGATCCCCTTTTTATGTTTGCTTGCCTGTAAAATGGCGAGGGGTCACGAAGAGGCTTCTACAAGTCAGGTTGGGCGTAAAAGGGGGACCCCCGGGAAACTCCCACTATAAGCAGCCTAGTCGCTGCTATGTTTGTGGAGGAATTAAGATCCTTCAATCAAGTTCATGTCGTCATCAGACTGGAGGTGTCAGACGAAACGACTGTCCCAACCATAGGAGGGGTAGATAATGTGATCTACTTCACCAGGAAGTTCTTCTTGAGCTACAGCTTCCACGAATCCATCTTTTGGTAAAACAATTTATGCACTTTACTAGGGCACCTCCTGCACTTATACATCCGAATGTCTTTCGGATTCTGATGGGTTGCAATGTGCCAAACTTTCTTTACTAGTTGGATATTACGCTGGTAGAGATTTGTTTTATTTACACTTTGAAACTTAGAATTAGGGGTTGCTTATCTATGTCGGCCCATAACCCTTGGCTACAATTTGTAACTGTGCTCCCGAATTCCCCTAAGACTGAAGCGAAAGGGTTTGTTTTGGTTAAAGGCCCATGGTACAAGACGTCTGGCTCTCCAGGGCTTCCATTTGATCTGAATCGGTCTCTCATTCCTAGGTGTGTTTCAGCTTGGTGGAGCTTGTACTCCCCTAGGCCGTCTATGTTTTGACATGCCCATTTTTTTTTAAAACTTTTTATGAGTTGGCATAGGTGAGGCAGGCTGGTTAGCTGGGTGGAGAAGGTTAGTCTGGATTACATTAAACGACTAATCGAGATCACTGAGGGGGAGCACAATCACGAGCTCCTCTTGTTTATGAAGAACTTATAGGAGTTAGGTGCGGCCTTCAACACATAGTCCGTTATCCCTTGTTTGTTGCCAGAAGAGCTTATTAAGGGTGAACATTTTGTTCTCGCTGACCTTGAGTCAATCCAGTGGCTCCTCACAAGTGAGGTTAAGCTCGAAGAGTCTCGAGATCATTGAAAGAGCCTTGGCGTCGTCCCGACCGTCGATCACCCTTGGTTTGTGCGGGATCAAAGCACGCCTGAGGCGAGTGAAGAAGAAGAAGGAAGAGGGGGGATGAAGGTTGGGGCGGGTAAAGCTAGACGTGGAAGTTAGAGGCTCACATGGACTAGGTGGATCAATTTATGATGGGTCGGTGAGGAGAGGAGGGACAGTATGTATGCAGTCTCATTGCTAGATTTCGAGCGGATGTCTGGCGAGTGGCGCTCACGGAAACTACTAAACTCTGCAGAGTACCGGCGATGGCGCCCAAGCAGTCCAGGTTTAAATGACAAGGCTTAGAGCATTGACCAATGGTGGTTACTTTGGACTCTCGAACCAAGCCTCGATGCCGCTGGCTGGGGGGCACCACCCGAGGTGTCGAGTCTTATACATGTTGGAGAATGGGATTCGCGAGAGGGGACCTCTAAGGCGTTGATGATAACGTTGTAGGCTGGGCTCCCTTTGCGGAGGCGGTCGTTGGACTCACGCTCTCGGCTAGACGATTCAAACTGTAGCACGATTAGGCGGCCCCCATGGGTTAAGGGGTCACCTGACGGGCTAGTCTTTGAACTGTAGATTAAACTAATGAAGTGGGATCATCCTCTTACGGACTCATTTGTTCGAGTCCAGATGCTGCCCAGTCAATTATTGATTGTTGGAACCCCTTCAATCAGAGGGACGCTTTTGTCTCGTTGATATCGTGAACTCTGCCCGCGTGACCTTCGAATGGTAGTGGCTCTTTTTTGAAAGTATTCCATCCCCTTCCATTATTTAGATAAAAAGTCTATGGCGTGTGGTTGAGATTGTGATGTATATTCGCAACCATGATTTTAACGACACGGCTGAATTTGTATGACTAGACTTCTAACGTTTCAATGTGAGTCTTATGCTATGATTTTCTTCTAACACCTTTTCTTTTATAGGTCACTGTTATTCGGAATATGGTGTACTAGCACAGGGAACTTCATCTTTGGTTGGACGATGTCGAGAAGCTGTGACGCTATGCTCAGTCTACTACCTCCAAGCACAACGCCTTAGAAGACGCCTTAGGTAAGGCCAAAACTAGGATTTAAGTCTTGGGAGAAATCTTAAGGAGAAATTCTGAGAGGTTACCAGTGTGGAGAGGGAGAGGGACGAAGCTAAGAAGAAGCTCAGGATCGCCCGGGTGGCTACGTCGCTGACGGGTGATGCGAAGGCGTGGACGAAAGATGATCTAGCTAGGGTCCCAGGGCCGCACAGTGGTTCTGGGAGGAGGCAGACGAGGCGAGGTTGGGGTTGCCAACCTTGAGGTTGAGCAGACTTTACTTATCTTTGGAAATTAGAACCCAAGCTAAAGATGAAGTGTCTTCTCTTAGTTCTAGGTAAATGAGAGACAAAGAAGCCATGGAGGAGGACTACGGAGAGGCCCGGGGTTGCCGAGATTGCCATGGAGGACTGCAGGGACTACGAGTTGAAGCTTCCGGACGTCTTTCCAAGGTTGTCGGGGATTGCCTCCACGGAGGAGATTGAGTTACTATCGACCGTTGTACGGGGTGCCGCCTTGGAGCATCCATTTACACCATGCAGAATGGCTCATTGGTGGGATATGTTATTTTTAGTGGCTTCATAGTGGACTTGGATGTGTCTAATGCGAGAGGGTAAAGTGGTAGCTGTGCTTGAGAGACGGTTCAGGCCGACATGAAAAATAACTACCCACGCATGATTGGATTAGCGTAATTGTATTTCTTGTTTGAATTTGGAACATTATTTGTATGGAGAAAAGTGTTTTATCTTCGATCATAAGAGTCTTAAGTATTTGCCCTCCTGAGAAGGCTTAACTTGAGACAACGTAGATGGATCGATTGATAAAAAGATTATGATTGCGTGATTGATTATCACTTTCGGGGAAGGTCGATATGGTGGCCAGACACTTTGAGTAGAAAGTCGATACAAACGCTCTGACGTTAAATACCTATTTGTCGATTAATCGAGACTGACAGTATAGTAATGGTAGAAATTGATTGCGGTGAATATGTTAAACTAAATTATAGAGGCACAAAATGGATGATGAGAAAATTTATGCCATAGTGAAAGCTTGATTGGAATGGTAAAGAAAGCTAGAGTTTGAGGTAAGGAAGATGGATCCTTGTATTATAAAGGACTAGGGTTTGTGTACCAAATGATTGTAGATTAAGGAAGTCATTCTAGAGATATGCTAAGGAGTTGTGAGATCGACTATGAGGTAGTTGGGATAGACATCCCTTTAGTTGAAATTGTGTCTGACAACAGTTTCAATCGAGTATTGGAATGGCGCCTTCTGAAGCTTTATATGGAAGAAAATCACGAGGCTTTCACCATTGTGTTGGAATGGAATTGAAAGAAAGTGGCCTGAGCTTGATACAAGAATTGTGAAGAAAAGTAGAAATGATTAAAAGAAAGATTGAAGGTGGCCATCGATGAAGCCGAAATCATATCTGATATGAAAAGAAAGATGTCGATATGAGATCGTAAAGTGTTTTAAGAGAAATGCTCGCCTTGGAAGAAGGTGATGAGATTTGGGAAAAAGGGCAAGTAGAGCCCTAGATTTATTGGCCCCTATGGAGTGATTGAAAAAGTGGGTCCAGTGGCATACATATTGGCATTACCTCCGGGATTGGAAAATATCCATAGTGTGTTTCATGTGTCCATGCTACGGAGGTACCGATCCGACCCATCACACGTAGTCTCTACGGAGACAATTGAAAGGTAAAGATGGTTGACATATGAAGAAGAGTAGTGTGAATCTTGTTTCCATGAGAGTGAAAGAATTGCTTGAACAAGAAAGATTAAAGCTAGTTCGAAGTCTTTGTGGAGAAACCCACGAGGCTGAATAAGCCGGCAGGAGAAGTGAAGAAAGCGATGCGTGACGGTATCCATGACTATTCGACTAAGGTAAATTTCGAGGGCCGAAATTTTCTTAAGTGAGGAAGAGTTATGCGCCCAAAAATACCCTAAATTTTATAATAATTTTATTATATATTAAGAATAAGTTGAGCGGAGCTTAGGTATTTTTCGGGAATTGTTAAGTGAATACTGATTTAAATGATTGTATGACAAAAGGTCAAATGCAAATGATTTGTGATTGAGTGATATATGCTAAATGAGATTGATTGCACCCGAAATTAACCCCAGTGAAAAGGGCAAAGGTAGATTTGTAATATAAGGACCTAAGGGTCTAATGAGAAATGGGCTTAAAGGCAGAAGTGAATTAAATATTAAGTGGGCTCGTGATTTGGAGCAAACTTAAGTCGAAAATGGGATTTATTGGGTTAAGAACCCGACAAGGCCTTAAGAGGATTTTGACTTAAAGACCAAAAATGGTCTAAGATAACCATTGCCAGCGATTTTAAGAGAGAGGGTTTGAGAGAAATGGGAGAAAAGCTAAGGCAAGGAGAAGATCAAACTTTTGGGTGATTTCCCATTTTTTTATTCAAGATTTTCAAGAAGGAAGATGGAAGAAGCTAGAAAGTGATTTCAAGTGAAGAGGTAAGAATACAAGCCTAGTTTCCCTCTTTTGTGATTTTGATGTTTGAGTTGGAAAAACCCTAAAAAAATCCATAGGTTTTGCTTGTGGTTGGTTTAGGATGATATTAGGATGTTATTGGGAGAGTTTCTTTTGAGTTTTGGTTTGATTTTGAGGTGTTTTGGAATAAAATCATGAAGAGGAAGTATGATTTCAAGGAGATCTTTGTCAAAGTTTTAAACTCATGTTTTGTTTTGGCCTGCTTGGTCATTACTTATCCAAATTGAGTGATTCAAATTGTTGGGTATATTTAGACATCTAGGAGAACAATCTCTCCCTGAAATAGATGTATCCAGTTTGGACCCCATTGGTTGAAATTCGTTGAGTGATGCTCCATTTGGATAAAATTTACGGTTCGGGTTCTGAAGCTTGATTATGTGTTTTGGAATAGTTTTGGTATTTTGGCCATAAGTTGAGTTTCACTCATCCAAATTGAGTGATTAAAAATTCTGGATAAAATAGACTTCTAGGGGAATAATTTATTTGAAGGAAGTATATGCAAATTGTAACCCCAAAGTGTCCAGAAATTTGTCAAAGTGAAGTATGTAAGAACGATTTGATTACGCTGCAAATTAGAGTAGTCTGGATGTAAAATGCAATAACTTGAGTTTTGGTGATCCAAATTGGATGATTCTAGTTGGAGAAGAAACCTTAGAATCATAGTTTTAAATGAGTAGAAGGAACCATTACCAAATTATGGAGTTAAGATCCCTGAAATTTGGAATAATAGTAGGTAACCGGGTGAGCTGGGCATACTGACCAGTTTGGCATTAAAATGCCGTAACTTGATTTTGAATGATCCAAACGAGATGATTCCAATTCCTACAAAAAATAGACTCATAGAGATAAAATTTTCTAGAAGAAAGCATGAGCAAATTATGGCTCATGTGTCCCCAAAAAAATTTTCAAGTGAAGGGGTATCGGATAGACATAAACCTGACCAAAATCCTAGAATAACCTACTAATATGTGATTGTTATTTTATTTGAATGAGAGTGATGAGGGGAGGAAAACCCGCATTGAGGTCGAGATTAGGAGTCGGAATCAAGCGGCGATTTTAGTTTGTTCTATCTTCTCCCCATTCTAGTTTAAAATTTGAACTATTTGTTAAGGCATAAGAAAAACATATTGAATTGTTTTAATTGGTTGAAGAAATTGATTGTGAAATGTTTGCAGATAAAGTGCATGATTATTGAAAATGGCAGTTTATACAAAATGTACATATTATCTTGTATTTTGATATAATAATGGATTTGAATGCCCTTAATAGAATGTTAAGCTGTTCATTTTCGCATTAGGATAGATTGGTATGCGATAGAGTCGAATTAGTAGTCTTTAGCGAGCGAATGTATTGATCGTCACTCCGTCCAGTAGCCCGATTAGGACAATATTGGTAGTGTTCACAAAATTGATTTTTAATAACCAGTCAGCAGCCCATCGGGACCGTACTGTGTTATAAAATGTTTTTATAGGCTGCAGCCCGGTAGGCCGGAATGCCGTGATTAGATATCCTGTATCACAGAAAGCCGGTTGAGTCGTTAAGGCGGGGTGAGATTGATTTGAGATTATTGACATTTTGGTATTGAAAATTGTGATTGCAAATTGAAATGAAAAGTGCATTGTGAAATGCATGATTTGGTTATAAATGATTTATAACATATGAAAGTGTATATTTGGGATGATCGATGAACTATAAATGATTGTATATAAAACAAGTATATGTATTGTATTGACATTGATCATCCAAAAAGATTTGAAAGTATTGTTTAGCAAAATTGCATGATTTGACTTAAACTAAGCGAAGGAATTAGATTGTATGAAACCATTAAGCATGAAAATGTTTAGCGTATTATTTGTATTAATGCGATTATCAGTGAAACGAAGAAGAAGCGGGAATCGAAGCGTAGAGTCATTGAAAAGAGAATTAAGGAGTATGCTCCTACATATGCATATCACATAAATTTCAACATGAAAATATTTTGTAACCTACCAAGTTGAACTCTGAAATTATTTTTTATGCCATTTTTGGTTAAATGCATATTTTATAAATGAATTGTATTGAATTTATTATTGTTTATGGGCTTGTCCCAAATTGAAAACGCTTCCGCAAAACTAAAATGTTTATATGAATGAAATGATTTTGATAAAGTGGAATTGAGCATCCCGGACTCAGTTCGGATCCACCAATTGGGTCGGACCGAGGGATAGGGTGCGACACGTATTGTTTTATCAATGCGCGGTGCCAGTGATAAGGCTGATGATCAAAAGCGGACCCAGGTCGAGGGCTCGGTCGTCCCAGAAAGTTCACGGAGTATGTTTCAGTCACATGCATCAAATCAACTGGCAATAAACCGGACGTGAGATTATATCTTAGGACTCTTTACTGTTTTTTTCTCGTACAGTGAGCTTTGTACTGTGGGTATCTGAGCAATTCTGTAATAACAAAAATCATTTACATATCTGAAAGACTACCTTGGGAATTAGTTAATCATCAAAAATCTATCTGGCATATACTAAGTCATTTACATATCTGCGTACTTTTCATTTACAAATCGAGGTGTGGAACCTACATGTAGTGAGCCTACTAGTGTCTTGGCCGGCGGGTATGCGGAAGTTTTGGACGTCTTATATACTACGCGGATTAAAAACGTCTTTAAGAGCTTTGCAGCTTAGTAGAAACATATGACTTATCTGAGAAACACGAGTACCTTATTACTCATTTATAGGGAGCATATAGCATTAATAGATATGCGAGTAATATATCGGAATTTTCATCAATTCAAACGGCCAAACTATACACATATTCATACTTATAGTGAGCGTATGCTTGTTGAGTCTCTCACTGAGGACACATACTTGTACTTGTATCAGAGGCGTATCGTATTCGGATCTCAAGAAAGGACATATATATCGGACTTATGCGATACTTGCATATCGGACTTATAATTATTCAAGATCTCCCCGAAGGACATCTACTTGAACCACATCGGACTAATACTTATCCGGATCTCTCGTAGGAGTTCTGAGCAGACCTTCTTGAGGTACGTGGGTACCTCTGAACTTATACTTGTACTTCGTATCTTATACTTGTACTACGGAGCATATCCTTGTTTTATGGATCTTATACTTGTATTACGAAGCTTATTCTTGTATTTCGGATCTTATTCTTGTATTTCAGATCTTATACTTGTATTACGGAGCATATACTTGTATTACGGATCTTATACTTGTATTACGGAGTTTATTCTTGTATTTCGGATCTTATACTTGTATTACGGAGATTATTCTTGTATTTATGATCTTATACTTGTATTACGGAGCATATACTTGTCTTACGGATCTTATACTTGTGTTACAGAGCTTATTCTTGTATTTCGGATCTTATTCTTGTATTACAGAGCATATACTTGTCTTACGGAACTTATACTTGTATTACAGAGCTTATTCTTGTATTTCAGATCTTATTCTTGTATTTCGGATCTTATACTTGTATTTCGGATCTTATACTTGTATTACAGAGCATATACTTGTCTTACGGAACTTATACTTGTATTATAGAGCATATACTTGTCTTACAGAACTTATACTTGTATTACGGATACGGAAGTACCCATAGGTACTATAGAGATTTTACTTGTACAAAAGTACTGAAGTGGAATGCTTATAGAGCAGTCTGAGAGGTACGTCATTTATTCGGATCTTTACCATATTTTATTTCTTTACTCTTATTCTTTGTTAAGTCTTTATCATCTATTTGTTGGATTGCCTAGACTAGTAATCACCGGAATAGGTAGGACAAACTCTGATAAGTACAGAAGGGTCTGATGCAGGTATTGAAGTCTTGGTAGCTGTAACAAGAGTCTTAGAAACCTTGTGACAAAGGATGTCATCGCACTAATCAGTACCCAGAAGTACTAATCGGAGAATCTGAAGTCCTAATCGGAAGTGCAGAAGTACTATACGTGCACACTTTACGCTGTGATTACCATGTAATTCAATAATACTTGGTCTTAGGCGGGTTCTACAGTGCTATGTGATAATAATCATATATAATCTATTATTATTAAAATCTGAGAATAATTAGGACATTCAACAGAATTATGTGTTCATGACATATTGCCTTTCATGTTCATGTTCATGAAACCATTTTAGTTTCATGTTTCATATCATATTCATGTTTCGCGGCCGACTATACATGTGCATTTCTATATTTTTCTTTTTGTTTTCATGCATTACATATGACATTTCATATACTTATGCGGTATCACACTTGTATATTCACCATCATTCCATGTATTCTTGTTCCTCTATGAATCTACTTTACTTAGAAATTGGAATCATTCCAATTGAATCATCCAAACTCAAGTTATGTCATTTTCATGCCAAACTAGTCATTTTGCCCATATTACACTAGGGATAGTTTGAAATACTCATTTTTAGGGGTCTTAAATCCATACTTGACCTTTAGTTTAACTGTGCTTCATTTGAAGCTAAGGTCTTCAGGGTTCTTCTCATTTGAATCACCCAAATCGAAACATCGAAACTCAAGATATCTCTAAACAATAGGGACTACTCTATGTTTAAAACTGGCTCCGAAATTGGCTTGAACATAGCCTGCTGAGTGAATTTACAGTACAGAATAGAGTCGGAATTTGAAGGTATCTGTTCGGGAGTTTTGTTCTCCCTTGAATTCTAGTTTGCTCAGTCCACTTTAATCCTCCAATTGGATAAGAAATGACCAAATTATGACCAAAATGCTAACCAACGGTCTAAAAACGGAACATTGTTAAGGTACTGGTATCGAAAGTCGATTACCGATGCAGTTGATAGAACACTTACTAGTGCAGGGTACCACTATGTTTTGGTACCGGTACCACCCCTAATGCGAGGAAATGGTGGTTTTCTCATTTCCCATATTTTTCTACCCAAACCAACTCAATACACAATACACACATTAAAACCACTCTATCATCCATGTCTTGTAACCTACATTACCCTTTCTGATTCATCTTTGAATACTTATCTTACTTGAAACCTTCCATGAATTACTCCTAAAACAACTCTAATATGGGTCGCCAGCCCATACACAAACCAAACAAGAGTTAGTTAGGGTTTATTTCTAGCAAACTCCATTACTTTGCAAAATTAAATCCATGAATCGACCTTAAAGGGAGGATTCATACTCTTGATTCCATCTGAGAATTCATTAGGGTTAGGTTTCTTACAACCCACAACCCCTGGCATGTATCCATACAAGAAATCAAGTAATTCATACTCAATGTTAGATTCCATACCTTTGCTCTTCCTTTCTTCTTCTCTTCTCTTCTTCTTCTTATGTATAACCTTTGCTTCTTCTCCCTTCTCTTCTCTTCTCTACGTTTTTAGTCTCTCCAAAATGAGACCAATTAATCTTATCCATCTTTTGAGTTATGGCCATGTTTGACCTTTGCATTTTTAAATTCTTTTCTCATTTTTGCATTTAGGTCCTTCCATTCTTTCTAATTTCTATTCCATCTTTTCTCAAATTCCATAATGGCATATAAACTTATTGATTTATGCCTCTCATATCCTCAAGTGATAAATGACTAATTTACCCTTTGCTCGTATTAATTTAGGGTCCTATCGTTTATTTAGAAAATTCCCATTTAACTAGGCGTATTATACCTAAACATGTACAGCGCTGGGTATATTTCGAGGAGTTACACTCACCATTTTTTTTTTTTAACATGATATTGTTTTGCAAACAAAAGGGAGTTCAACTTCGAAATTATTTTTGTACCTATATTTGAATACAATTTTGGATATTATGTTGTAAACGGCATAAAATGCCATTTTTGGGTAAATGCATATTTTGTAAATGAATTGCGTTGAATTTGTAAATGTTTATGGGCTTGTCCCAAAATGAAACCGCTTCCGCAAAGATTTGAGAATGAAAATGCTTGCATTAATGAAATGCATTTGATAAATGGATTTGATTAATGGCTTCGGCCGGGCGTCACCCGGGTTTCGGCCTGGATCCGCCAACAGGGTCGGGTCGGGCTTGGGGGTCGCTACAATCTGGACTTAAACTCTTAATGGCTATTTAACTAATGTATGTGATTAAAACTAAAGCTAAATTAACTTGTGGAATTACTTTGCTTGTAAAGACTAGGGATTTGTATCCCCTTGCCACCTTTGATGGATTATTATCTAGAGGAATTACTATTTAGTCTATTAATGATTTCTTGATAGCCCGGGGTGATCGTGCTCTAGGAATATCCTTTCTCGAGAGTATATCCGCCTATCTCACCAGTAGGGTTTGGTGCATCTACTTGACCCGATACTCACAGAAACACAAATGTTCAAACCACTAATCGCCACTCTCGGAATCGGATATCTCTATTCTGGAATTTGTGGGGATCACTCTATTCGGATCCACCAGGGTCCTATCTCTCGATCTCGGATCCCAGCGAATCATGTCGGTAGTAGCGGACATCACCATGAATATAAACCACAGATATAGAAACAATATATGCAAATCATAATAAACTGAATAATATAAGTTTAAGCATTAATCCATTCAATTGTGACAAGGTTCAACAAAACCCTAGAAACAAATCTAGAACATGTTGGAATTGATTGCAACCATAATTCTATAATTCATCAATAGTTTATGAGAAAGAAAAATCTGAAAATGATTATCTTTTCATTGACTCTAGTCACTGCTTTGCCGTTTCGGTACTCTCCGTGCGTTAGCCCGATGCCTCAAATTAAAATTGCGTTGCTTTTTATGATTACGAAGGCGAGGAAATCGCGATGACGTCGCGACGTTGGCACGTTCGTTGACTTTTTTTCTTACATTGACGGACTTCACGGCGTTGAGGCGTCCGCGACGGCTGGGCGATGGCGACATTGTACGTCGTGATGTTCTTTATCGAGTTTTCTTCTCCTTCTTCTTTTCTGTTCCAAAATGATCCCGAAAACCACCTACTTCACCTGTAATGCACATAAGATCCATAAATCAGATATTGGGCTTTAATGCGCTTATTTAAATATAAAATCGGACTAAACATAGAGCAGATGCGGGTATGACATGAGAGTGTTTTGAGGCACTCGTCAAGCGCCTGGTATTTGAAATGTGCCAGTAGGCTCAGAACCACCTCTGGTCTTTGAAATCTGTCAGCAGGCTAGGAGCCACCTCTAGTATTTGATATAAGGGCTATTCCAATAATTGAAAGAAAATACCGTAATGAAAATTTTATTGATAATCCCTTTCTGAGAAAATTTGATTGATAATATTCTAAGAATTGAAAGAAAATGCTTTAAAGAAAATTTGATTGATCATACCTTTAAAGAAAATTTTATTGATAATATCTCTTAAGATGCGTAGTATTCACATCTGAAACGCGGCATCGTCCCAGCTTATGCAGGCGCTACTCTTCTTATCGTATGCAGTCGCTGATTTAGTTTGGAATTTGTCGATTCTTTGAGTTAGCCATGTTTCGAAGACCGCTATAGACTAGGTCTACGGCTTGGATACCTTTGTCCACTGCGCTGTTATAGGTTTGTTATTTTCTTTGATGCGATGCCATACAGCCTGGCCAGCGACCGGGTTCGTTTGCGAATCTAAGTATTTACTTGATGACTTTGGTGGCCTTCACCGGGTTTCGGATTCAGGCGTGGGCGCGGTTTTCTATAGGGTGTAGCCTCCATCCATAGGTAAGGCCAGTAGGGGATACTCTAGTCGGTTTAATTTGGTTGTTCCTATAGGCCAAAAGAACTCACAGTAGCTCGTTTACCCATTTCCTTTAGCTAAATGTAGTCGCTTTTTGAGTGGTCAAAGAGAGTTTTGATAGATACTTAGCTGAAGCCACATTGCTTTCTGTGGTATCATAGGGTTGAATACAAGTTTTGATTTTCAACTCATGGCGAAAATTCTGTATACTCTGGCTGTCGAACTATGACCCATTATCGATTCTGATTGGTAGGGTATTAAATTGACAAACTATATTCTTCCAACAAATTGGATGACTTCTTTATCTTTGATGAAGGTGAAGGCTTCAACTTCTATCCATTTGCTGAAATAGTCGGTGGTAACCAATAATAACTTTTACGAGTTTGGGCGGTGGCGGGTGGTACAACTATCAATCCCAATTTAATTGAAGAATTTAGAGGCTTGTGATGGTGGTTAGATCTTATTGGAATCGACATAATAGAGATAGAAAGCGTAAGAATAACATAGGACACACTAAAACATAAAACACCGACTAACCCCGAACGTAAAGCGAGCTAACCTGAACCTGACGATCCTCCACTTTACACTGACGAGTGTGGACGGTGTCTCGATGTCGATAAGAGCAGGAGAGGGTGTAGGAAACTTCTGGTGATCGGCGGGATCAGCTGTGGTGGCAGGCGGTGGAGGAGGTACAGTGGAAGCGGTAGGCTAGTTGGTTTTGGATGGAGCTGCGATTCTGCGGAGGATGGTCGGCTTAGTTGCCCAGATGGGTGTGCATGTCGTGCGGAGGGCCTCACATCTGAGTAATGAGGACTCGATGCTCTTGGGTCTCATCCCATAAGGCCTCGAAACGAGCAGTGAGGCGAGCACCGGGTCCTCCAGGATATGGGAAGGACTAATGGGGTCGTCCTCTAGGGATGGCTGTGGTGGTGGGAGATGGGTGGAGGATTGTCCAGCGTCACCCTGGGGGTCTATCGGGAGACCAAACCTGGACTGATACTCTCGAAGCTCATCCTCGTCCGAGGGTTCATTGCTCGAGTCATAAACCATTTCTGGTCTTGGTACACTCGGCTTTTCACACTTTACTATAATTGCCTTAATCGGGTGTATCCAAGCCTCATTATCTTCTAAGGGCACCCCAGCTTGCTTGCATAGGCCGTAAATGAGGAAGGGGTGCCCTAGGTTCATCTTGGCATCCTTGTTATGGAGGATGGCATCCTCTATAACCTGCCCAACATCGAAAGGTATGTCTTGGATGATGGCATAATTCATGAGACACGCTTGTGCATCCGCCGCTTTTACATTCGTCGTTGGAATGGGGCGTGATGTGATGAAGTGATGCCATATGGATGTAAGGGCCCGAATGTTTGGCCTTGAAATTCCAGCATGCCCTTGTATTTATCTTCCACTCACCTTACCCGGTGGTCAATACCACTGGCCTCGGGGGTAATTCGGGCGCATAGGGCATCGAGACGCTCTATTATCCCACGGGTTCAGTTGTAGAACTCGTTGATGGACTTCACCGCAAGTCGACCAAATCCACTGCAACGTTTGTTCATGTTGGCGGCTAAATTGGCATAAATTCTCGAATTATCATAGTGGCGACAAGCAGGTGGGTTGGCATAGTGCTCGCCGCCGCGATTGCATGGTGTTTCTTGAAAGAGTCCTCGAGGATTGATGAAACCCCTTTTCCTTAATAGATGACTATTTTTGGAGATGGTAGGAACTTTTGTACATGCAGCCTCATTACAAACTTGGTATGGTCATAGTGCGCTTTTTGCTTTCCTCCTTTCTTAGGCCTCTGCTGCGGTCGTCACTTTTGCGGCTTACTATACATTGGTGTATGGGTGGGGCTAAGATGGTGTGAGTTGCCTTAGCTATCACGTGGTCTCTAGACCTCCCCCAACCACCGGGGAGAGCGGTGGAACCGAATAGGCTCAAATGAAGCCACCCAGAGCTCTTGGGCGATTGTTCGAACACTGGAGTGTGCCTGATGGGATTGATGGCTTCGTGATTCTGAAGGACCTGATAACCCTACAGCTCTAAGGTCCCTTCCAGCCTTAGCAGATCGAAAGAGCAATACATAGCGGCTCAGGCAAGGAATCACAGGCCTTTGTGGACGATAAATGCTTTGGATTAGGGCGCAGGCCGGGTTAGGCGATGGGGGCGGAGCTCAGAGATGGTCGCCCGAGGCTGGGGGAGGTGTCCTAGGAAATTTGGTTGGAATGAATGTAGATGGGTGCGCTAGATACTACAAAAGCGGAGGGTTTTGAGAGCTCAGACTTAGGGTTCGTGTGGGGAAGAAGAATGAGGGTTTCTGTTCATAAAACAGGGGCAACGTTGCGACTTTCTCGGGGGGTTGGGTTGCCCCGGCGTCGCAGCGTTAGGACCAGCGTCACGACCGTTCGGGAGGTCGGATTGCAGCGTCGCGGCGGTGAGATCAACGTCACGGCGTGGCGGAGTCAAAAGCCAATGTGACGTTGAGATAGCGTCGCGGCGTTGAGAATCAGCGTTGCGGCGTGCGGAGGCTTGATTTTGCGGGTTTGTTCAGCGTCGCGGCGTTGAGCCAACGCCAGCGTGAGAGGAATTCAATTTTTTTTTTGAAAAGTGTGTAAGTTTGAGAAAACCCCACGACTGAAGTTATAGCGCCGCACTCACAGAATGAGCTTCTCAGGCCATCTCTGCCTTCCATTGCTATCTCGGGTCCTGAAAACAGAGATAATCAAGAGAAAATCCCGATTACGGAAAGAGAGACAGAAAAAATATGCCAAAAACTAAAAACACTCAAAATTATACTACGAAAAGAAGGATATAAAAAAGCTTGGGTTGCCTCCCAAGTAGCGCTTTGTTTAATGTCGTTAAGCAGGCGCCACGAATCACCAGTAATCCCAGGAGTTCAGGATGCCAGACTCCACTGCGGCACTGCCACAGGTACTCTTGGCTTAATGGTTTGCTTATTCGCATGGATCTCACCCCCGAAGTATGGCTTCGAACGTTGGGTGTTAACTTTGAATGTTCCTTTCTCAGGGTGCATAATTTCCACTCCTCCATGTGGAAAAACCTGGGTCACAATAAATAGTCCCGACCACCATGACTTTAATTTCCCTGGAAAAAGTTTGAGTCGAGAGTTGAATAAGAGGACCCGTTGACCCGCCTCGAACTCTTTGCTTATGATATGTTTGTCATGCCAGGCTTTTGTCTTTTCCTTATATATTCGAGCATTCTCATATGCCTCATTGTGGGACTATCCGATTAAACAAGGTTGTACAGCATCACTTCTTCGGCTACTTTATTGTCCATGTTTAGCATCCAGGAGTTTCCCGATGAACTCCTGTTTCCAATTCACTTTGAAAGTGACATGATTTCCGTTAACTAGTCGAATGGCAGCATACCTGATGGGGTTTAAATCTTTGTCATGTATGCGGGGTCATCCCTCGATCTTTTCGACTAGTCCTCCTTGAACTATTATTTTCTCCATAATGGACTTTATCACATCGGTTTGACACCTTTGTATCCATTTCACATTGGGTGAGTATCTGCGAGTGATGTGCGATGCACTTTGGTATTTTTGCGGGACCTTATCAGTGACATTACATAAGTAATTTTTCATCACATGATGAGTCTTTCGTGGGGTGCCAAATCGTGTAAATTTGTGACTGCAAAGGAACTTAGCTACCACACTGGCGTCATTAGTGCGTGTCGGTATTACTTCTACCCATTTAGAGACGTAGTCCACTGCAAGCAGAATATACAAGTGATTGAATGAGGGGGGAAATGGGCCCATAAAATCCATCCCCCACAAATCAAATAGCTCAACCTCTAGGATTATGCTCATGGGTGGTTCATCCTTCTTAAAAATGCTCCCCATTCTTTGGCATTTATCACAGGTAGATACAAATAGGTGAGCATCCTTGAACAAGCTGGGCCAGTAGAAACCTGATTGAAGTACCTTTGTCGTTGTCCTGGCCTCAAAATACTAGCGTAGTAGAAGTGTGGCTGAGTGATTCATAATGCAGCATTTCATCTTAAGTACACATCGCGCCTCGATCCACACAATCTTGCCTGTAATAGGTTATTTTAATATAATTAACTAAACGTGCAAAGACTCTTACATACCATTGGTGGCTAAACTCAGGAGGGTTCTTTTGGCCCGACTAGTAAATTCACGTAGTCGTGAACCATGTAGTTAGCTCTGTGTCTTCAATTGCTAGAGCTACTCATGGGAAATCATCATTAACTGCACCTCGTCTCTAGGCCTTAATATGCCAGATAATTGTGACTAAAGTTCATACCATTCCCACTTCTTGTCTTTTATCTCTAGAGTTAAATTCTTGCGATAAGGAGTACCCACGTCGATATTAATCTCGGTTTATCCTTTTTAGTCATTAAGGTGATTTATTATTTGAGTGGTCAGTGTGCACTATTACCTTATTGCCAATCAAATAGGGCCTAAATTTGTCAAAGGCAAAGACAATGGCCAAAAGTTCCTTTTCAGTGGTGGCATAGTTTAGTTGGGCATCATTCAAAGTCCGGCTAGCATAGTAGATAACCTGAAATATCCTTTCTCTTTTCTGTCCCAGCACTGCTCCGATTGCATAGTCACTGGCGTCACACATTAGCTCAAATGGAAGGTCCCAATATGGTGTTACTACTACAGGGGCTGATACCAATCTATCTTTCAGAACTAAGAATGCTTGCACACACTGCTCATCAAAATCAAATGGTATCCCTTGAACCAGCAAACTAGACAAGGGCTTTGCAATCCGAGAAAAATCTTTTATGAATAGCCTATAGGGCAGAGCGTGTCTGAAGCTTCTTATGCCCTTTTCTGGAGTGATGATGGAGGTGGGTTTCTCTATTATAGATTTTTGCTTTATGCTACCTCTATTCTCTTGCGAATCCAGTGCCCAGTCTTGTGCCTCTTGTGCAGTAAGGCCAGCGCCTTCTCCCGATTAAACCTGAGATTTGTTTCCTCATCTAATCGGCTGTTGTTGATCTACCAGAGTTTTGGGACAGTTGTCAAAGGGGTTCCCCGATGCTGAAGTCGTCATGGAACACCTCGATTGTCTTTTGACCATAATAAAGGGAATATGGCCCTTCACGTCTGTGTTGGAATGTGCACAGTGCGTCATAATGAGGGCATCTACGAATCTTGAATGTACCATATAGGCATGTGAATGTCGTCTTCTCTTGATCCTCTGGGGCTATAGGCGGTTGATTGTACGGAATACCCATCAGCTTGGTAGTATTCATGCCTACCGGCTATCCAGCCCATTTGATCCGGAAGCATGATAGAATGGTCTTTGTAGGTAGCCTTATTCAACTTCCGGTAGTCGATGCAAATCCTCTAACCTATGACTGTTCTAGAAGGCACCAATGTATTATTCTCTGTCTTTATCCTTTATTTTTCTTCCACTTTAGGCCTTTACTTGTACAGGACTCACCAGTACAGCATGAAATATGATATATAACCCTAGCATCCAACCACTTTAGGACTTCCTTATGGACTACTTCTTTCATAGTCGAATTCAATCTCCTTTGTGCTTCCATTGAAGGCTTATGACCATCTTCCTAGCGAGTCGATGCATGCACATAGGCGAATCCTTTAAATCGACGAGACCCTGACAAGCATTCTTGTGATCCTGAGTACTCGATAGCTTATCTTCTTACATTTCTTTGTCGGGGCCAAATGATTACTGGTAAGGTGGAGGCATTTCCAAGATAAGCATACCTCAAATGGCTAGGTAGTGGCTTTTGCTCCATCTTGAGTGGTTGTTCAAAGGACAGCACTGACGTTTGAGTATTTTCACTTGGAGGTTCATAGTATTTCCTTCTATTAGGTTCGAAGGAGTCCATCCATTTCACATACTCTTCGACCTCTTCTCCCAATTTTTCTGAATCACTCTATACCAGGCTAGCCTCCAAAGGGTTAATGAGACCACTTTGGCTAGACCTTTATAGCCTCGGTTTACGTCATGAAGCATGTATCACTCTCTGTGGGTGTCCTCACGACCTGAACACGTGAACTTGACCTTGTCATCCTGCGCTCGGCTTGACTCTCCTTTGCACATCGATCATTTACCTACCGATTCACGAGTAATGGTCTACCCGATATTATAGGTATTTCTTTATCTTCTTCCATATCGACACAATGTAATATCTTGCGAGATAGACATGCCTTACGAGCGTCTTCTATCTTTTTATGGATGCTTTAGTGACACGTACGTAACTAGAGTGTGGTATGGTTGGCGACTTCACCTAATCCCAGGTCGTGCGAATATGGATAAGGGCATGAGATTTAATACTGGCTCCGGGTCACCTGAGGCTCTCTCGAAGATGGAATTCCTGAGTAATTACGGGATAGTAAAGCGCACGGGTCTTTTAGCTTTGTGGCGACTTCCTCACGAGAAGGATGACCTACATTCCTTCAGTGAGATTAACTATCTCGAAGTCCAACAGTCTTCTCTTCTTTGACAATATATCCTTCATAAATTTGACATAGCAAGGGCATATGTTCTAGCAGTGACAAGACGGAATGTTGATGTGTAGTTTCTTGAACACTTCTATAAACTTTGCGAACTGCTTGTCTAGTTTATTCTTCTTTAGGCGTTGAGGGTACGGAATTGGGGCAGTGGGTTCAATCGTGGTTGGTTGATCCTTAGCCTCAGTTTCTTCTCCCACTGACTTTTTCTCTTGGGGTTGCTCCCTTTCTGTCTTATCATTCACATTTGGTTTGGGCCCCACCTCTCGGTTTTGACCTCTTATCAACGGTAGGCTGGCGATGGTAGGGAAACGCGTTGTATAAATGTATGCCTAAATGCGCGAAGTGCACGCGTCGCCTCCAAGTAATATAGTGTACTGAGTGTAGTGTCGATCCACGGGGGGAAGATGAATTGACTACGGATGTTACGCTTTTCGAATGATATACGAATAAATGATTCTAAGAAGGAATTTAAGTACTCACTTTGTAACTAAGCTATTGGTTTTGGTGAATTGATAATGTGGGAACCTAGGGTTAAATCTCCCCCTGTCACATTCGATGGATTATTCTTCTAAAGATTTTGTTATTCTAATTGTTTATAACATATCAATGGCGAGGTGATCTTGCCTACGAGATATCCTCTCGAGGTATATTATATTTCGTGAATAAATTGAGTATATCTACATCTCGACCGGTGATGATGCTTAATGTTGACGAATACACCGCGCCCGGGTTCGAATGTCTACATTACCGAAGATCGGCTAAAATTACTCTGCAGGATCAGATACCCTCGTCTCTCGAATCTCGGATCTTGGTGTAAGTATGTTAATATTAGCGGATATTATCATATAAATTAACATGCGAGCATAAGAGTAGATCGATAAATTAACAACAATTAATTAACATGAAAGGTTAAACCACAATCCAGCTTTGTTTTGTAGCGAGTTTGATGTAACCAAAAATGAGTTTAGAAACGTCATGAAGGAAAGAAATAAAAATAGCATAATATGAAGAACATCCTCATGATCGAAAATAATCAAAGCGATAAGGAAAAACCAATACGAAAATCGAGGAGATCCTTGAAGTGTGGTGGGTTCTCGATTACATTGTCTCGGCGCACGTTCTTTGTTACGAAATCCAGAGCCCACATACGCATTTAATGATGAGATGCAGATTTTTTGGTGGCTGTCGCGGCGTGGTGACGTACTTTGACGTGGTGATTGGTTGACACGCGTTTGTTGACCCCACGTCGTGACTTGGTGGCGTCGCGGCGTGGAGGCGTCGCGGCGTAAGCGTGACTTACTTGCATGCTCTCATTTTCTCCAAAATGGCTTCGGAAGTTGTTAACTAGCCTCAAATCAATGCTGTATTCCAAAACAAAAAACTAAATAAGGGAATCTAACACTAGAATTATATAAATAATGCCAAATCAACATGAAAATACGGTGTGAGTATAATCTGATCGTTTTGGCACTCATCACACCCCCGAGCTTAATTTCTTGCCCTCAGGCTTGAGCGGAACTCAAAGCAGACACACACCCGAGCCACTGCTCTGACTCACGCACAAAATGAGTAATGCGTATGCTGAAAATAGGGGATCGATTTGGGTGATTCCATACCTTTATTTTTGCTCGATGTTGATGAAGGCATACGGATACTTGACTTTCGGTGACTTGATTGGGGTATGTGGCCGACTAGTGCATCCACTCCCGTGTTCAATGGTAGTTTCGAAACCACTGTGTGCTATGGTAGGTGACCTCCCGAATATGCTGAGGTTAGATACCCCGAGCTTAAGTTCAAGCCACCTATTAGGAAGAATCGAAGCCCCAGACAAAGGATAGGAACGCAGTGTTTATACATATCTAGAATTTCCTATATTACCAAAACAAAATGGAAGAAGACCTAGTGCGAAGTTTTGCGAGTGTTCACATGGCGGGGATCCATTGGTGACTCCCACCGGTTGGTTAAAGGCACGGGCATTAAGTTCCCTTCCAAACTTCACCGAACACTCAACCGACCGATGGCCCGGTTGCGTGAATGTCCATCTTGTCCCATGCTTGGGCGGTGAAGTCGATGACTCCGACCCGATTGGCGGGGCATTAGGCTTTGATAGGCCTCGGTGTGCGGGATTCCGTTGGATGAGTCAGCTTATTCTTATCATATGCCTATTTTTATTTCTTTTCTTTTTCTCTTTTCTCATGTTTTGTATTTTTCTCTTTTTGGTTGAATTTCGATGGCAATCCTCTTTTGTTTAGGTGTCCCACGTCACTTTCAAATGGATTCGAATCTCCCTAGGTTAAATTAGGCTTTAGTAGTTGGTTAGAGTACTTATGCATACTACGATCGTCACTAGTGTGTGAGTGTGATAGAGTTTTTGCGAAATTGGTTTTCTTAAGGCTACCGGGATTGGTTCCTTGTACTGCTATTGATCTAATTCTGGGGCATACCAAGCAAATGTATGCATACGAGACAAATCTGGTGAGACTCAATCCCAAATCTGATCCTCAATTTTCAACATGGCACACTGACTGAATGCAATTACCGTATGCATGAATATCCTAAAACAAACAAACAACTAACAAGCGACTCACCAACATAAGCAAAATATGCGATGCCTGTGCTTCGGAAACAAATACTAACGCTACCTACACAGCTGCATGCAATACTAAAACAAAACCTGACCGAATGCGAACAAGCTAACAATGCATAAACCTAAAACTAAAACAACGCAAATAAAGTAGTGATAAACAAAACATGAGTATCAGAACAAAATACCCCAGACAAAGTCGGTGTCCCAGGTAAAATACAAAACATAGGGGTAAGGACTCCCTGTGGGTGCTGCGGTGGCGGTGGCGGTGGTACGTGGAAGGCAGGAGCTGCGAGGCTGGCACACGCCTTCTTTGCTGGCGCAGGAATGATGGCAGTTGGCGGGCGTGGCATGTCGGCGCGCGTATGTCACCGTGCTGAGGTTCGGTGCTCCTGGGTCTAAATCCGAGGAATCGTCTTGTATTTCCGGTGAGTGAGGCAGGTCATATGGGGGGGAAGGGGCCCAGGAGGACGGTCGCTGAGGCGTGTGGGGTGGAGGCGGTGGAGGTGGGACGGGCCGCCAATGTCCTCTGGGTGTATCACCCGAGAGTCCATAAGCGAGCTTAGATAATCTAGGCTCGTCCTCGTCGAGGGCTCGTATCGAGTCATGACCCCTCGGGTTCGGGGACTGGTGTGTCAGCTTGGCCAGATATGGCCTTAATGGGACAATGGGAGCCTCATTGTCGTCAAAGAGGCACCGGCTTGCTTGCACAAGCGAAGATCAAGAAAAAAGGGTGCCGGTTCATCTTTGCATCCGGTTATAGAGGATGGCATCCTCACGTGTTTGCCAGCGTCAAAATGGTATATCTGTAAGATAGTAGTTGGCGGGGAATGAGGCGATCACCTCACACATTCGTCGTCGGTATAAGGCCTTGGTATTAGCTGATACCACACCTTAGGAATGTAGACCGTCTTGGCCTTGAAATTTCTTGCTGAGCTAATTGATCCTCCACTCACACCCACGTGGTTGGTGACACACGGATGACCTCGGGATGTCGGGGTGCTGTGGACGTCAAATGGGCGGAGTGGGATATCTAGGCCATAGTAGCTATTATTGATCGACTCAGCGCTGAAGTCGACCAGCACCTCGCACCACGACCTTTTTGAGGGGCGTGGGATGCGAGGTTGATAAACTCGAACTACGCTCATGGCCGGCGGCGAGGGTTGGCAGCCTGAAAGCCGCACGCGTCGATAGTTTTCTACTCAAAAAATCGTCGAGTGGTAAACCCCTTCTCCTTAATGAAGGATCGGTTTTCAAATTGTGCTAAACGTCCGCGTTTCAGCGTTTGCAAGAGGCATGTCAACAGCAGGGAGTCGGGGCCTCGTGGCGAGCTAAACTAGCGAAGCAACTTATCTGGCTGCACGACATCCTAACTTAGACAAAACTTCTAACACCTAATATGCACTTGCCAAATAAATCCGCTAAGAACTACTTAAAGACTCCAATCAAGACCTAAGGGACTCAGAACCCTAATGAATCTAGTTAACTTGAAATGACCTCTAAAGACCTGCAGGCTACCACAAAAAACACAAAGAAACCCCAAAACTACTATGACTAGAATGGGGCACACGGTGGTGGAAATACACTATGGTCCAAATAGGCCAATGTGGGTGACTTGCAGTGGTCGGCGAGCAAAAAGGAGATCTCTATCAGGTCCGGTGAACTCCGGCGTCTTTGAGAGGCTAGGGTTTCGGGGAGAATGGTGCGGTGAAGTAAAAATGGCATATTCTTGGTTTAAAACCAGTCTCACGTCGCGACGTGCGAGGCCACGTCGCGACGTGACAGAGAGCTTGACTTGGCGACGTCCGGCTACGTCTCGCGGGCAACATCGCGGCGTGGCGAAACATGTCAAAATGACGTCGCTGGCGGTGGAGATTCCGCGTCGGCGAGTGGCCAACGAAGGTAGCGAATGGCGTCGCGACGTGTAAAAATGACGTCGCGGCGTGAAAGTCCGCGTCAGCGGCGTGAGAATCCCCGCGTCAGCGGCGTGGCCAACAGTGTTAAAATGGCGTCGCGGCGGTAGGGCTCAAATCGCGGCGTGGCCAACAGATCTCCCAAAGAAATTTTTCGATACATTATGCAGCCCACTTTCCGAAACTCTCCCGCGTGAACTATTCGGTCATTGAACATTTGTAAGACACACTGCACCGCAGCCGGGTGTGGTCAAGCAGCGAACAAAAACATTGATCATGAACACAACTAGAAACCAAAATTCTTGAAAATAACATAGAACTTTAAACTGCAGAATTTAAGAACACTTGAGTTGCCTCCCAAGAGCGCTATGTTTAATGTCGTTAGCTCGGCGACCACTGAATCTCGATTATGCGATATTCTTAGAGAAATTAGGAAATTTTGCAACGTCTCCTTTTAGTGTGCACACCCCATGTTCAAGGTGGATGAAATACTCTTCTGTTCATGTACTTGCCCTCCTCAGTGTCTTTGCATTGCATGTAGGCTTTCTGGAAGTTATTGCCTTGTCTTCTGGAAATCTACGTATAATGAAGTTACGAGATATCTTCATTTGGATCGTCGTCCACGGATGCTTCATGGAATTTGGAAGATACATGGAAAATGATCTCTTCTCCTTGGACTCTCAATTTGAGTTCACCTTCTTGCACATTGATTTAGAGCTTTCAGAGTGGCCGGGAAGGTCAGAATTATAATTGGGCGGTCGTCTTCCTCCATGTCTAGAATGACGAAGTCTCTTCAGGCAATTTACCAACTTTACTAGGACATTTCGATTAACATACCCCAGGGATGTTGATAAGACCTATGCGCAAGTTAGGCGATTGTGGTGATTTGGCTCCCCGACTTTAGCCTTTTAAGCGTCGAGCGGCATCAGTTGATGCGGCTGAAATCACCGCAGGCTTTCCGGATACTTGGTTCCTATAGAGACGGTATAGCAAGGCACCGGGATCTTGAAGTTTTGGGGAGACTTTTGCGGGATGGCCTTGCATTCCTCGATTAAGCGATGGTCCACGTATTCCTCTAACTTCTTCTTACTCGCGAATCTTTTTCATGAATTTCCACGTAACTTGGCATGTTCTCCGATTGCCTCGAAGGGTATATTAATATGTAGCTTCTTGAAGATGTCGAAAACTTTGCAAATTGCTTCTCCTTACCTTTCTTCAACCTACGAGGATACGGAATTGGTATGACGGGTTCATGTCTGTTTTTGTACATTTATTTGTTCCTTCACCTTTATTATCTTTGGTACTCGTATCTCGGGGTTGCTCATCTTGTATTTGGCCTTTTAGGATGCTGTGGTCTTGCTCCTTAATTTTCTGTTCTCTTACTGCTAGTTGCGACTCCGGGATTTCCAACTCTTTTCCACTCCTTAGAGTGATGGCCTTGCAGTACTCTTTCCTTCTCTACAGGTTCCTGAATTGTAGTAGTGAACCTGCTGCCTCTCTGTCAACAGATTGGCCATTTGCCCCATCTGTACCTCCAGATTTCTCAACTGTGCTGCTTGGTTTTTCAATTGGGTTGCTTACTGTTGCATATTTGCCTTTGTCTCATTCATGAAGGCGGTGTGTGAGGAGTGAGCATCTTGCTGGGAGCTTGTTAAGTGCTTTTCTCGGAGGTGGTTCCTTATCTCGGTTTGATGGTATATTGTTACGATTATTCAGCCACCCATACCCTTGATAGTTTTGGTATTGATTCACGATTGTTCGCCACCCTTGTCACGATTCGATTAAGTGATCGTTTCCCCCCATACGGTCGCTAGCTGCGGTGATTGATTCTGATGAACCTGTTACGTCACGAGCGCTTTGCGATGGAGTTTCCCGACAATACGCACTATCTTGACCCCACAAAATTCACCTGATTCGGGGTTGGTGCGTATGGCGTGGATTGTTCCTGTTTGTCATTCAAGCGCGGTTATTTGTGCCACATGATTGACCCGGTTGTTGAGGGCGCATTGTAGGTGCCACCCAGTATTCAACGATATAGCCTTCTCTCTAGGCCCAGCGATTAGTATTGGTCAGCGTCTTCTAGAATCTCATGCACGCTGATACTGGTTTCTTCGCCGGTGATCCTCCGGTACGAAACGCTCGATCATGATTCGGGTTGCATTTCTTGAACCATTGTAGAAGGTGTGGACTTGCATCCATCTGGTTAGTCGGTGGTGGGGACACTTCCTCAATAATTCATGAAACCTGTCCCATGCCTCAGCCAGGTTCCCCTCAAGTTGTCCAAATGTGTTGATCTCTTGCACAGGATTGTGCAATTTTAAATGATCGGAAGAACTTGAGTCGAAATTTTTATGCAGTCGTTCAGTAGTAATGGAATCCCGGTGGGTAGTAGTTAACAGTGTTTGGCTCTATCCGAGTGACAATGGGAGCATTATGTATAGCGCTTCTTGTGACTCAGATTATACTTGATAGTATCGCAAACCGAGAAAATTAGTGAATCATGTTTGGGTTCTCGTGGGTAGTCAATGGAATAAGGAGTAATTACGGAAGCATCTTTGCTTGTAGTGACTTCAATTCAGTTGTTTGCTTGAATCGATTCAGCCGTCACGATAGGCATCTGCTGCTGATCGTGATGTCTGAACTCATCTAGAAGCATATCACGGATCGTCACGGGTGCATCGATGATTACAGGCGCGACTCATCGTGATTCCCCATTGACTTCTACGTGGTTCGGTTGCTCCAACACCAAACTCCTGTTCTTAGTGTTTTCCATGTTGTAGGATCTCTGTCTGATACGTTCTCACGTTCTCGGCGCAATCTGTGCAGAAGTCTTTCTGGCTCGGGATCACACAGGTGTTGATTAATTCGATTTTGCTGTCGCATGTACTCAGCTGAACCACTGTGCTATGATAACTTACCTGGCAAGCAAACAATTACAGCGTGCCTGGAAATAGAAACAAAGTAAGAAAATTTCGAATACTATCTATGTGCTTACTATACATATCAATTTAAGCCTTTCCTGACAGCGGTGGCAAAAAACTTATTAAGTGAGAGCGGTGTATAAAATGTATGCTAAATCTTGCGAAGTGCAGCGTCGCCTCGAAGTAATATAGTGTACTAGTGTACGAGTATTCGATCCACGAGGAAAAGATGAATTGATACGGATGTTACGCACCGGACAATATCGAATAAATGATTCTAAGATGAATTTAAGTACTAAGCAACTAAGCTGGTTTGGTGAATTGATAATGTGGGAGCTGAGGTTAAATCTCCCCTGTATCGCATTCGATGGATTATTCTTCTAAAGATGTTATTTATTCTAATTGTTTATAACATATCAATGGCGAGTGATCTTGCCTACGAATCCTCTCTCCACGAGGTATATTCGCCTATTTCGTGAATAGAATTGAGTATATCTCTATCTCGACTCGGTATTGAAATGCTTAATGTTCAACCCCGAAATACCACCTTGAGTTGAAGGAATATCTCTATTACAGAATCGGCTAAAGGCTACTCTACCCAGATCCCTGAATACCCTCATCTCTCGAATCTCGGATCTTCGGTGTAAGTATGTGTATTGGCCGGATATTATCCTTATAATTAACATGCGGGCATAGAGTAAGATGCGATAAATTAACAAATTAATTAACATGAAGGTTAAAGCTCTAATCCATTGTTTGTGACGAGGGGTTTGATGTGAAAAACCTAGAAATAGTTTAAGAACATCATGAAGGAAAGAATAAAATATGTAATATGAAGAGACATCCTCATGTGATCCCGGAAATAATCAAAACAATAAGGAAAAACCAATACAAAAAATCAAGGAGATCCTTGAAATTACGTGTTTCTTGGTTCTCAGGTGCACGTATTATAGAGCGCACGTTCTTCAATGCCCCAAAATCCAGAGCCCCCTCGCATTTAATGATGAATCTGAGATTTTTGGCGGCGTGCGGCGTGGTAGTGTCGCGACGTGGTATTGGTTGATACGCATTTGTTGGCCCCCACGTCGTGACTTGGTGGCGTCGCGAAGTGGAGGCGTCCACGACGTGGCGGTGACTTCCTTGCATGCCTCTCATTTCTCCCGAAATGGCTTCGAAGTTGTTCTTTTAAGCCTGCATCATGCTGTATTCCAAAACAAAAACTAAATAAAGAATCTAACACTAAAATTATATAAATAATGCCAAATCAACGCAGAATACAAGGCGCCCAGTATAATGCGAGTGTTTTAAGCACTCATCAATTTATACTGTTATTGAATTCTACGCCACTTCTCAAGGTGACAGCTTTTACATGTTCATTACCTTCTCGTCTCGGGTTCACCTTGGAGTTGTTCGACAAGGAACCTTGCTGCCTCTCAGTCAGTATATTAGCCATTTGGTCCATTTGCACCTCTAAGTTTCTTGGTATCTTTGCCTAATTATTCGATTAATTGGCACGATCTTTATATTGCCTTTATCTCATTCATGAAAGTGGTATGAGAGGTAGCATTTGGTAGGAGCATTCCATGTCCACTTTTTCTCGGAGGTGGTTCGCTCACTCGGGGTGGTGGCATCTTTGTTTTGATTGTTCTGTCTGCTTTCTGATTGCTCTGGTGATACGATTATTCGCCACCCTTGGCCTTGATTAAGTTCGATAGTTGTTGCTCCCATCACCGACCACGATGTTGTGCGATTAAATCTCGACACATCTTTGGGTATGCTCTCTTTGTTCTTGTCCGAAGCCCGGCGTGCACTCTCTTTGTCTTTGTCATCCACAAAATTCGCATAACTCCCGTGAAGGTGAATACAGCGGCATTCATGATACTTTGCTGTCTACTAAACTATTTAGTAAGCTGTGCAATATGAGTAACCAGATTGCTGAGAACCTCATTATCTATGCTGCCCACAGCTTTCATTGGTGTAATCCTATCCACTAATAGATTAGTGTTAATGCTTGGTGTCCTCGAGTTTCATATGCTTAATTAAGTAGTCTTCTTCATTAGCGCACCTCCTGACGAGGCATTAAACACTGTTTTGGTCGCATCCCTCAGACCATTATAGAAAGCATGGACTAGCATCCATCTGGTCAACCTATGGTGTGGGCACCTCCTTAACAATTCATGAAATCTATCCCATGCTTCTGCCAAGTTCTCTCCCTCTAGTTGTCTGAATGTATTGATCTCTTGCACGGTTGTGCAATTTTATGATGGGAAGAACTTTGTCAAGAACTACGCACTAGGTTGTTCCATGAGTAAGCATGGAATCCGGTGGCGACTTGTCGATAGTGTTCGCTCATCACAGTGAAAAGTGGGCAATCTCGGTTACCCCATTACACTTGGCTAGTGTGCATGCCGATGAAGTTAGTTAGAGTGCATATTCAGTTCTCATGGCAATCAGGTGGAGCGGGATGTTAAGGCATCTCTGAGTCAACGACCCCATTTCGAAGTTGTTTGCTGAATAGAGTGGTCTTCGAATGGCCAGATGCGAACAAGCGTAGGTGGTAAGGCGAACTCTTCTAGAAACATAAATGGATCATTTGGCTGTATAAATGGGCTGGGCGCCTGATTCCTACCATTATTCCCATTGTGACCCCCTTGCGGCTCGTTTTGCTCTTGGCCATGATCTTACTCTACATTGTTCTGCATGATTGCTAGATTTCTATGTTGTGCTTCTCTTTGTTCTCTGCGTAAATGGTGTAAGGTTCTTTTCGGTTCAGGATCAAACAGATGTAGTTCAACTTGAACCTGCCGCATACACTCCTTGATAACCTTAAGCTGCGATCACACAGCGCAGACCAAATTACAAGCACTTGTATAAACAAATAAAATAAAGGAAAAAATTCGGAAGTAATATCTAATTGCATCTTGCCCGATATCAGTACTAAAACTACCCCGGCGACGCCCATGATAGGTCGACGTGATGTGTAAAATGTGTACACCCTATGTTGTGCAAGTGCACGCGTCGTATCAAAGCAACTCTGATATACCTAGATACGGATATCGATCCACTGGGAGAATGTGACTACTAAAATTGGCGCCTCAATATTATCGGACTTAAACTCTTAATGGGCTATCTAACTATTTGTGGGATTAAAACTAAAGCTAAATTAACTTGTGGAATTACTTTGTAAAGACTGAAGTTGTATCCTACCTTTGATAGTTATTATCAGAGGAATTATTATTTAGTCTATTGTGATTTCTCGATGGCCAGGAGTAATCGTGCTCCGAGATATCTATTTCTCAAGATGTACTTTATCACCTGAGTAGATTGGTGCATCTACGCGACCAATACTCAGAAACACCTAAATGTTGAACTGATAATCGGGATATCTCTATTTACTGATTTAACAGAGGTCCTCTATTCATATCTACAGGAGTCATATCTCATAGTCTGAGTCCCAATAGTCATGTCAATGTTTATTAAAACATCACCATAATAAAGCACATATATAGAAACAATAAATGCAAATCATAAATAAGCTGAATAATATAAGTTTGAGCATTAATCCATTGATTGTGACAGGTTATAAAACACAAAGCAGAATCTAGAACATGTTGGAATTGATTGGAACCATAATTCTATAATTCATCAACAGTTTATGAGAAAAGAAAAATAAAAAACGATTGTCTTTTCCAATGACTCCATCCACTGCTGCTTCGTTTTCGTGCTCTCCTTCGTACGTTCTTCGATGCCTCCAAATTAGGTCCCTCGTTGCTTTTTATGATTCTGAGGTAGAAATCGCGATGACGTTGCGACGTTGGCACGTTCGTTGACTTTTTTCTTATTGATCGAGCGTCGTGGCGTCGAGTATCGCGACCAGCGTTGCGGCGGTTAGCGCGTTCGTTGACTTTTCTTGTTGATCGGACGTCGCGGCGTTGAGGCGTCAAAGCGTTTGAGTAGCGGCGTTGCTGCCATTTTCTTCTCCTTCTTTTTATAAAATGATCCGAAAACCGCCTTCTATAATTCACACGAATAAATAAGATCTGGACTTTAATCAGCTTATTTAAATATAAATCGGACTAAAGAAAACGTCAAACGACCTTGGTATGACATGAGTGTTTTATGCACTCATCAAGCCACCTTTGGTATTTGAAATGTACCAGTAGGCTAAGAGCCACCTCTGGTCTTTGAAATCTACCAGTAGGCTAGGAGCCACCTCTAGTATTTGATATAAGGGTTATTCGAGGTGAAAAGCTCTAGTGAAGAGTACAGTGATAATCCTTCTGAAAAATTTGATTGATAATATTCTAGAATTGAAAAGAAAATGCTTTAAGAAAATTTGATTGATCTTTATTTAAAGAAAAATTTTATTGATAATATCTCTTCAAGATGCGTATTATTCCATCACAGGCAGCATCAAATCTAGTCTATCAGTTGCCCAGCTTTTCACCAATATGTAAGGTCCCTTCCCAATTTGGTTGGAATTGTCAGTTCTTTGATCAGTAAGTGTTTTAGAAGACCTTCTCAGACTAGACTTATTGATATGTTGTCTTACATGTACATTATATAGGTTGTTATTTTTTCTTGGTACACACATCAATTCAGCGACTTCATGGGTAAAATGCACATGTCTAAATATTTAGAAATGACTTATTAGCCTTCTCGGGGATTTGGGTTAAGGCGTGTTTTGTTTTCTATCAAATTGTGGCCTCCATCCCATGGTGAGGCGACAGGGATTACTCTGGTTGGTTTAATTTGGTTGTTTTATAGGCGAAGAACTCCTGGTAACATTTCACCCACATTTCTTTTCAATAGAGATGTGATACTTTCAGTGATTGAGGGTTTGTTAGATACTTCATTGACCATTGCTTTCTGCCCAGTATCATGGGGTTGAATAATATTTTTTGATTTTCAACTCATGGCAAGAAGATTATATATCTATGTTATTAAACTATTTATTCTCTGATTACAATTGGCGAGGTATTAGATGAGCCTCTATATTCTGGGCTCAGTGAATGTGCTTTATCTTTGATAGAAGTGAAACTGTAACTATCCATTTATTTGAAATAGTGGTGTTGTAGCTTGATAATAACTTTGGGTTTGGGTAGTGGTGATCTAACTATATCAAATCCCATATTAATGAAGACGGGGCTTCATGATGGTGGTTGAATCTTGTGGCACCATGAAGGATAGGAGCTTATCGTTGCGACAGTTTGCATACGCCAATGGTGCATACGCTCTATGGATCCCAATAATAACTTAACGTATGGAGTACTGTGACAAAAAGTTATGCAGTGGACACACTTCCTTCATGAGTTACTTGATATATATTACCCCTGCTGACTTGTGAGACACTTGAGATACGACGTCTGAGGCCGGGTTTATCTCAGTGCTCAATTTCATAGGAATCTAGCGCTGGGCTTTTGGATCTTATGGGGCTTTAATCTGTGTAAGCAAATTCTCAGAGGCTTTCGAATAGTGTCTTATTGGAGTCATAGAAAAAAACTGTCTATTTCTTTTACACGGTTGACAGTAATTGATGATCTTGTTTAGAATAGATGGAAGAATACCATTTATTTTATTAGGTGGGATGCAACCTCTGGCATAGCAGATACGCGCCTCGTTCGAATCCCTAGGGATGCTCAAGCTTAAAGCCCGAGTAAACTCTATAGTTGTGGCTTAACCCGGACATACATAGATCGTATCTTCGGTCTCGCGTGTCGTATTCTCGTTCACTTACACTACCGGTTGAGAATCTTGTATGATGATTTTGTGAAGATACATAAAGCTGAGGTAATTAGGCTAGGATTGCTATATTCATTCGTTATTAGATCACGGGAAGTCTAGTGCGTGTAAGCATTATCACTTTCCCGAGTTGGGGCTTTAAGTTGCAACCAGGCTCCGACTCTGTTTATTCGAATCATGTTTACATGGAAGGATCCTGAAAGCCAGCTATCCGATTCCGCATCCCATTGGGGAACTTTTGCTAAAAAGTCTACCAATATCTGCCCCTTCAATGCCAAGCGTGACTTATATTGGATCTGAGATTCATAGATTCCAGTGCATTGGACCCATCCTCCTGATGGTGAGGCTTATATAGTGCCATGGCGAGATTCGATTAAATCTGACGATAGGGTGTGCTGGAAGTAGAAATACGGAGCTTCTTGCATTTGCCACATGAGGCAGTGTTGCTTGTTGAGGAGCCGTTATCTAGGTTTCTTCTTCAGATAGGGATTTGCTTACGAAGAATATTGGTCTCTGTTTTATGTTTTCATTTTCTTTGAACCATTGTACACTTATTGAGGCTTAAACTATAGTTAAGATAGAAGCGATATCCTTTATGCAAAATTGTAAATTGTGGTTTGTTAGATATTGTTTAGTCACCATGAAAGCAGTCACATTATAATTCCAACTAGCCCTTTTAAGCTCCTTAGAGTCATAAAAAGGGTTTAAATGGAGTATGTGAGCGAGATATGAATGTAAAGAAGGCACTGACACCTTGTTGGTTGAACTCTTTTTGAAGTAGATCTAAGAATCACATTATAGCTTTGAGTTGGGTGGATTGGCCTCTATACTCTCTAAGTCACCATGGCCTAGAAATTTAAAGTGACTCAGAACACATTTCAAAGGGTTGAGCTTCATGCTGTACTTACGAAATTGCTCAAAGGCATCTTGTAGATGTTTGGTGTGATCGAAGAGCTTTTTGGACTTTACAAGCATATCATTGATATAGACCTCCATGGTTCTCCCGATACTTGATCAAATATCTTAAGTTACTGGCAGCACGATAAGTCACGTAGCATTCTTCAAACCTGAAGGCATCACATTGTATTACCAACAGTGCGATTGTAATGAAATTCGTTTTCTACGTATCGGCGGGTGCATGGGAATATGATGATAACTAGAAGTGTCGAAGCAGCGATTATACCTGTTTAGTGCAACATCCTTGATTTGATCTATATGCGGCAGAAGTATCTTTTGGGCGAAGCCGTTGAAGTCGGTATAATTTACATACTCGCCCTTCATAGCCTTTCTTTGGAACCACCACCACGTTGGCTAGCCATTCGAGGTACTTCACTTCTCTGATGAAACCTACTCTCAATAAGTTGTCTACTTCTATATGAATAATCTGATGGCGGACCGGTGGAAACGCCTCACTTTCTGTCTTACTGGTCTAGCTGCGGGAATAACAGTACGAGTTGTAAATGTTCCCTTTCTTCATTGGATAGGAGAGGCGCGTAGTGAACTTTCTAACCGTCTAGCGTTACTTTCAGGATCCCGACAGCGAATCCTTCTTTTAGGCGTCTGGGTAGTGAACTGTGATTGCTATGCGAGGGTTTGGTCTTCGAGGGGAGGATTTGCAGAGTTCTTCTCCCTTCTTTGTTCCTGTATAGATAGTTGATAACATTGCCTTGCGGCCAGTTGATTGCTTAAAAGGTCGACCTGCCCAACGTTAGTCAAGTAGCTGACCATTTGGTGGTAGGTTGAAGGGACAACCTTCATCGAATGCAACCATGCTCTCCCCATGATGGCATTATGGAGCTGAGTCTTGAATGATTGAGGCATAAAACTTCTTTGAGGTGATTGTACCTTTTCTGGGGAGCGCGCGACATATTCTAATATTACGGTGAATTTGCTCAGTTAAACTGGATTTGCCATTGAGTTGATATGCACAGGAAAGCTTATACGAATCTTGGTAAGCTTGCAATAGATCTGTGCCAACACCACCAGAATTATACCCATAGTAGCTTTATGACATGTTTAGGGTAAAATGGTGGTTTAAATTATGTTTTTCGAAAATTTAAATGCTAAATGTGAAAAATGACATAATCGAGTTTAAGAAGTCTGAGACAATTGTAAGTGTATAATAGGGACAAGGTCATTAACGAAGATACAAGCCATTGTAGGAATTGTTATAAGTTGAATTGCAAATAGAAGATAGAATTGGAGGACGAATAGTAGACATAATTTTGAAAGAGCTAATATTAGACAAAAGCTTGTCTATTGAAGAGGGAAGAAGCAAAGGTTCTCCATTTTGGTGTTTGGGCTAGGCAATGCGGTTGTGGAGAGAGGATTCAAGCTAGATTGTGTCTGCATTATTTTGCTCATCTTTGGGTTTTTACTTGTTAGGAAGTAGAAAGAAAGAAGAAAGGAAGTTAGGTGGAGTTTTAAGAAGATCTCAAGGAAAGAAAGAAAGAGGAAAATGTAGAGCTTGACCTTTGTAAATGATCAAAACATCTGGAATCCTTTGTTTGTGTGTATATTTTAGTTTGGTTGTGTTGTTGTTTGGTTGTGATCTCTAATGAGAACAATTTGTGAAAAAAGGTAAAAGTAGGATTTATAGGAGATTACCGTAGGATTTTCCCAAACCTATATTCTTGTTTGTTATAACTTGTCATCAACCCTAAAATGGATGGATTTTAGTTTATAAGGAAATTTAAGACCCATGCTACATTTTCCTAGAAGAGGACCTAGATCGAATTCGTCTGAATACGATGTGAGTTTGAAGTCGAATCTAGGAGTGGTGTAAACTAGAGTAGTGGGTTGTTTGAATCATAACTTAGGTTTGTTGATTCAAATAGTGTGATTCAAATTTATGTACAAAGCTAGGCATCTGCGAGAAACAGCTTTCATGTTATAATAAATTTAGTCCCCATTGTTGCCGAATTAGGTAAAAATGAGAACAATTCTATCCACTGGGGCTTTGTATCGAAACGATCAGCGAGTACGGAGTAATTCTGGTTGTTTGAATCATAACGAGTTTTGATTAATTTCTTTACAAAAACTAGATATGGGATAACAACTTTCGTGGAAGGAGAGTATGTGGAAATTTAGTCCCCATTGTTGCAGAATTAGTCGAAATAGGGAACAATTTGTCACTGAAGGCTCCTATCTCGGAACTTGATGCGGATGTTAGGAAAAGTCCAAATGACTTAATTTGAGCTATAAAAACTTAAAACATAGAGATATTTGATTAGAAGATCCCTTTGTCTAAAAATAATATCGTTTACAAGGTTAAAATTGTAGTTGAAAATGGACTTGGGACTTGCCTCGTACTGTTCAAGCAAAATTGGTTTATAATGTAGGCATTTGCCTATCCTTCTTAGATGATGTCTGATGTGAATTAATGCATTAATGTTACATGAATTAGTGCAAGTCCATTAAAACGATCATGATAAATATGTGAAAAAACCTATGTTAAGGATACTGGTATGATTAATTTGGAAACATAAATAACTGAATGTCTGCTTATGTTCGGGTAGTGGATAAATATGCATGCCTATAGGGATCTTTGATGTTGTAGCTTACCGTTTTGTAGGCCCCATTTGGGTCATACTCTGTTATGTTATCACTGTCCTGTATAGTGATGTACCTACGGGTACTTATTGTTTTGTTTCTCGTTATCCATTTCCATTGGAAGATGCAGGCATAAGGCTTCGGTTATAAAAAAAATAAAAATAAATAAATAATAATGAATAACAAGTCGTACTAGTGCTTACGAGATATATATTGTTATGAGTGACTAGACAAATGATAGCATGAAAGGATCAATATCTTGAATTATTATGGCTTTGTCTTTGTTATCTCGATTTGTTCTTCTATGACCAAATGAATGGTGTATTGTGAATATGTGTCCATATATGATTGAGGTTTATGACGATAGTGGTCATCCATGTTATATGGTCCCCACTAAGCTATAAGTTTAGTGCAGTGTTTTTTGTCGTGTGGGTTTTTGGAGCTAAAGCGACCGCTAAAGACATCTCACATCCGTCGGGACCAACACACCAATAGGACTTATCAGGGTAGATTTTGAATTTTGGAGAAATATTGTAGATATCATAGTTTGTATGGCATGTAAATAGTAATTTTACATAAACCCTATAGTGGGGCTTTGTAATATTTTGTAAGAATATGAACTTAAACTTTTACAATTCGGATAAGTTTAGTTTCAGATTATAATCACGGATAAAAAAAAAAAAATTATTATGGGATTATATAAGTTAATCAAGTTTGAAATTCTCGACGTATGACAACCCTCACATGGCAATTGGGCCCTCAACATCGATGGAGGTGCCTTGTGTTTCAGGTTGGGAAGCACGCATCTATCGCCTTTGCTGGTCTACCTAGTACTCTATGCACATCAAAATTATTAATACAGAGGGTGAACACCAATGCATCATAGTGGGGCATAATAATCATGTTTGAGTTGATAGGAGGAAAGGATATGGGGCCATCTATAGGTTTGGTTTCTTCATGGCTGCCCTCCGTGTGGATAACATTAATCCTAGCCTTAATTGTGGCAACCCTTAAGATCAGCATACATTTGGCACTTTGGCGGAATCTTGGTCGTCAGACAGGCCAGCCCGTCTACCGTTTATCGTTATTCTAGATTCTAACGGGATTCTTTACTTTCAGTAGTAACTGTTTCTTGCCTGCAGTTCCTCTTCATGGTCATCTTCTTTGACATACCTCCTGAGGTGTCCAACTTGATCAACTTTTCCACCAATAACTTTAAGCTTCGACACCTATTGGTCTCATGCCCATGATCTCTATGATTACTGCACTGCAAGGACTTGTTTCTTTGGGAATGATCCGTTTGAATTGGTCTGACCACATTTGGAAAGCCCCATGGCCGTCGCTAATGATGGGCAATGCTTCTCATATGGGGTGTTTAGAAGGGGGTGGTGTGGGGCTCACTTCTTTTACGTGGCCCGATCACGGACCACTTTTAGTCTCACCTAACCCTCTTTGGACTCAGTATTCTTCCCGGATATTATTTCCACTGTCCATTTGGTTTGTAATCATGACTATTTGGAATGCGCACGGATATTGTCCTCCAACATTGAATATCGACGATCTCTATAACTCTTCCATTATCGCTAGCGAGTCTAAAGATAGTGAATGGAAGAAAGAGTAGATGGTTCAAAGCCTCTCCTAAAGTTTTGGAGGACTGTGTACTTGCTATATGATTTTACTTTCATTTGAGCGACTTGCTAAACCTCTTGGTAAATCTCGAATGGAACTCCCTTCATGCTTTAGAATAGTTTGCAAGAGCTATGTTTCTCTTTGTCTTGCAGAACAAAACCTCTTCTTTGATATGAATCGGCCCATAGTTCTGTGAGCGAATTTATTGGATTGCGTGGGGCTTGTGGAAACGAGCTAGCGCGAGCCCTCATGAGCTAGCCAGGAATACTTTGCACAACAGTCGGTCGTTGTCGGCATTTAGTATCATCGCTTGATTATAATGGAGCATATGATCGTAAGGGTCAACAAAGCAATCAAACGTGGCGAAGGTTGGTATGAAAAACCCGCGAGGTGACTCATATTCAAGAATATGGTGCCCTAGGGGCGAAGAGAGCATGTCATCGGGTCTCCGAATTAAGGCGGCAGGTAGTAAATAGAACGTTGGCCTTGTACCAAAGGCAAAATGTACAAGTAGCATTGGTGGCATCATGCACAGTAGGCATCTTTAGTGGCATGTTGCCTTATCTTGGCGATGTTCCCATGGCTGCTAAAGCGTAGTTTACTCCTACTTGCGCTCTCCTTGCCTTTGTGGGATGCGCCACTAACAACATCACTGAAGGCAAGGTGATGCGAAGGCCTCTTGTGCGATTTGGCCTTTGTGCTCCCCCAAGCATTCTTTGCCAGTGAGAGACTCAAAGATGGGGAACTGCCCAAGGACAACTCATCATTTGCTAGGTATCGACATCGTCAGGGATAATGGGCTCCTTCCCTCTATTGTGAGCGATCGGATGCACAGTTTGACCGCTATCTCATACATATTTTCCAAGATCGCAACTTTTTTCTATTTGGGCCTACAACTGGTCATTCTCTCGCTACAAGCTTTCGATGTGACCTTGCAACTCCTTCCTTTGTCTTACTTGCTCCTCCCGTTTCCTCTCCATGTCCTGACACTAATGGAGGAATTGATCTTCTAGCGATTGGATCATTAGATTGGATGACAATGTAGCTACCTCGAAAGAATAAAATGTGGGAAGGGGAATCGGCAGAGCTCTAGGTGATGGAGGGCTACTAGACAATCGTTGAAACCAAGCCCTTACGGCCTATATATGAGATTTTCTGTTCGGTTCCCATAGACGGCGCCAATTGTAAGGACCTTGATCGTCGGGCCTCGAGGCATTATGGCCTGCTTGTGAACTGCAAGGTGATCGGTGTGGTGTGTCAACCACGCTCTGCAATGATTAGGTCACCAAGGTGATCTGACGACGGTGTGCTGGCCATGCTCTCCAATGATTAAGTCAGCAAAAGATGGAGAAGAAGCAGAGAGTTCACCTAGTTGGAATTGACTGCACCACATGGGAGATCTTTCCAATTTATATGGCATGGTTTACAAATCTCCTCTTAAATTTAAGGATAAATCCTTAATTTTAGGGATAAAATCTCTTCTTCCCTATCAAGGATTAATCTTCCGAGAAATAAATGATTTAGAAACTAGGAAATCCGCTGATAAATATCTCTTTTGCGTATTTTCCGCCTTCATATACTTATCCATAACGAACTTCCCATATGCGGTAGGATGGCCAGTTGGGGGACTCGATGTAACGTTTTGAAAATACCCTAACAGTTTTATAACATGTTCAAGGTGTAAAATAAATTAAATTATATTTTTTCGGCGTTTAAACGGCTAAAAACGAAAAATGATAAAAACCTAAAAATTTTACAAGAGCCAAATAAATTTAGTAAAAAAGTCAAATAAGGACCTAAGGGTCATAAATAAGGAGTGTAAATGTTAAAATGAAAATGAATTGAATTGAATTGAAAATGAAAGTGAAATGAAGAGTTAAAATGAGAAAAATGGAAAAATAGGAATTTATGTGCAAGCTAAACAAGGCCTTATGAAGACTTAAGGCTTAAGACCAAATTTGGTCTTGTAAATGTCATTTCTCATATTTGGCAAAAAAGGGGAAAGGGAGAAAGGCTAGGGCATTCGGTTGAAGAGAGAAGGATTGGCGTTTCTTCACCAGATGTAATCAAGGGCCAGTTTATCGAAGAAGGAGGAAGAAGAAAGGAAGAGAATCAAGATTTAAGGTATGAAACCAAACTCTAACCCTTTCTACTTGTGTTTGAGTTTAATAAAACCCCAAAGTATGGTATAAAAATGTTTTGAAGGTTGTAGTTCGTTTTGAGGTTGTATTAGGTAAGATTTCATGGTGTATGGTGGTTTGGATTGTTGTTGATGAATTTTTGTATAAAGGAAATAATGAAGTTTCAAAGGAGTTGCTGTCAAAAAATTTTCAAAACCCCTGTTTTTGTTTTGGTTATAAGTTATGTTATAATCATCCAAATTTAGTGATTCTAATTGGTAAAGAACCATAAGATCTAGATATAGAAATATATAGAAGGGACTAGGAGCAAATTGTAACTCTAAGGCTCCCAAATATGGGCTTAAAAGTAAGTTTCGGGTAGCTAACGGGTATGCTCTGTTTTGGGTGTAGTTGTGGTGTTTTGGCCGTAAGTTGAGTTTCACTCATCCAAATTGAGTGATTCAAAATTCTGAGTAAACTATACTTCTAGGGGAATAATTTACTAGAAGGAAATGTAAGCAATTTGTAACCCCAAAGTGCCCAGAAATCTGTCAAAGTGAAGCTATGTGCAAGAACAATCTGATTCCGCTTTGCAAATTAGAGAAGTCTTGATGTAAAATGCAATAACTTGAGTTTTGGTGATCCAAATTGGATGATTTCAATTGTAGAAGAAACCTTAGAACCATATATTCAAATGAGTATTGCAATTTATGGAGTTAAGACCCTGAATCGAGATAACAGTAGGTAGCAGTGAGTTGGGCATCTGGGCAGTTTAGCATTAAAATCTTGTAAGCTTGAGTTTGGGTGATCGAATGAGATGATTCAATTCCTACGAAATAGACTCATGGAGCTATCACATTTTATTAGAGGAGTATGAGAAAAATATGGCTCATTTGTCCTAGAAATTTTCAAGTGAAGGTTTATTGGGTATACATCAACTACTGACAAAAATCCTAGAATGCCTGACTAATTTTTCTTGGGTTATTCTTTGATAGTGACTTATATTTGTGATGGATTAGGGGTTGGTGACAAGGAAGCTTGACTAAGAGCGGGATTAGGAATAAGAATCGAAGAGCGACAGCCTTTTTGGGTTGTTCTTCTGCTTCCTTCATTGTTCGGTTTTTTGTGTTTTGTTTCAGCAAAATAAATCTAAAAGGTTTATATGAATATGCATGTACTCCGTTTAAGTCATAAATGAATTGGTTTGTTCTCCACTTCTCTCTCTTTATTTCTAAAATGTTTGAAGGATTTTGAAATAAGTGAATTTATTGAAATGAATTGCGATAAATTGCATATTGATTTGTTTTAAATTGATTTGATACAACTTATTGTGAAATGAATTGCACATGCAAAATTGCATGAGTATTGGAAAACGAGTATTTGGATATAAATGTATATACACTATTATAAATTGTTGTGAATGATTTGAGCGCCCTTAATAGAATGTTAACCATTAAATTTGAGTTAATGATAAATTGGTATACCAATAAGGGTCAAATAGCAGTACTGCACCGAACATAATGATATGTCACTCCGATTCGTAGCCCAACGAGACAGTATTGATAGTGTTCACTAAATTATTTTTAATAACCAGTCAGCAACCCAGCGAGACCGTACTGTGTTATAAAACTTTTTTTATACCGGCACAATAGCGCAGCGGGGCGATCTGGGTGGTCGATCTGTGCATAAGCGTAGGTTAAATTCGCAAGAGGTAAAATGAAAGAAAATTTTGAATGCATGATTTGTGTTTGAATGATTTATTGCATGCTCATTGCATGATTAGGCCAATAATGAATTGTAATTTGAATGTATACGAATAAAATGAAAATATACATATATGTATTGTATCGCATTGGTCATTGAAAAATTATACAAAGGCATCGATGAAAAATGCATGATTTACTTAAATGAAATGAAGAGAGAGAATCAGAGGAACCACTAGGCATGAAAATGCTTAGCGCGTTGTTTTATCATCGTGCGGGTACTGAGTGAATATGTACGGGCGAAAAGACCACAACGATTCGCAGTCAACGCCATACCTCAATAAGTTGAAGTAAAGCCCGACCCCGCATTCATGAGAAATATATTTGGATACTTTTGTACAAACTCGATTTTGTTTTGTAAATCTTTGGTATTGAAAACGGCTTATAATGCCGAATGTATAAAGGTAGTAATGGACCAAACATAATGCCATATTTAATGGAAATGTGTATTGAAACAAATGATGAGCCCTCTTTAAGTTAGTTGAATTCATATGCAAATATATTTTCATAAGATAAATATCATTTATAAACATATCGAAATGTGTTTTACCGGTAATAAAAGAAAAAGGAATTAGATTCAGACCACTGCCCCATCCGTCATTCCGGTTGGGTCGGGTCGGGTACCAAGGTGCGAGCCATCACACTCGAAATCCTAGACGGGCTGCCTTGGAGATAGTTTATGGGAAAACACCTTGACTTTTTCATACGGGCTTTGTGATTGTCCCCTGCTTCAGGCGCGCCCTTTGGTTTTAATATACTGCAAGCGGCCAGCTCAAGCCACACGCGGGCCAGGGGCTCGGGGCGCATTGAGGCCGGGTCGAAGATTATGGTACCAGAAAGGAGTCACCACCAAGCGTGCCGAACCTAACTCATAGGGCTTCATTGTCATTTCACCCGAGACCCCATTGTCATATCACACTCTCAAAAATGTGATTTTAAATACAACAACATGAGGTTTTGAACCAATCACATCTATGTTGCAAATAAAGCTCTTAGCCACTTTTACTCAATTAACAACTCACAGGATATACTCTATATTCTTTTACTTATCAGCCCTTAACACTTTAAAAATAAATTTAAAATCGTAAATTACTTAATGATATTATCTTCCTTTTTCCAAATTTCATTTTTCAATCGTGTAATTTCACAAAATCTCATATTTCCATTTTCCTAACTTTTCGAATTATGAACTTAAAAATAATTTCTATTTTTCTTCAAAATTCAAAATTCTAATTTCAAACTTCATAAACTCAAATTTAAAATTCAAATCCTAAATTTCTCAGAATTTAAGTTACTTTCTTCAGTGTACTTCAATTTCAACTTACCACCCCTTTAAATCCCCAAATTTCTAAATTCAAATTCTCAATTCTCACTTCTAAAATTTTAAATCCTAATTTTGAAATTCAGACAATGACTTTCTAAATTTTAATACAAACTTTCCAAATTTTCGCCTTTAAAAAAATCTGTCTCAAATTTCAAAATTTACAAGTTCCTAATTTTCAAATTCAATTCCCTATTTCACTTCAAATTTCAAATTTTTACAAAATTCAATTTTCCAAATCTTCTAAATCAAAACTCGATTTTCAAAATTGTATTTTCAAATAGTTCAAAAGTTTCACCACATGATTAATCTTATAACCCACACATAGAGTCTTACGGTTAATTACAGAATAAATAAATTCAAGCCATTTATACCACATCTCATGTATCATTCACTACAAGAAATTCAGAATGGTTCAACCAAAATTAATGACGGATTAAATTATGTTAAAATTATCAATCAATATCGATGAATGTTATATTATTTTTTCCACATTTTTGCTACCATTTACCGACAGAGATTTTACGGAAAATTACCGACGAAAGTGGTTCCGAGGTACTTTCCCCGGCCATATATAGGACGCCAACTTTAGGTACCATTTAACACAGATGATCTACTAAAATTAATTAATAAAGTGTTCCATAGGTAATTTTCCATTTATCGACAGAATACCTACTTTAAAATATTTGAGTTTATGTTCCGTAGGTAATTTTCCATTTTTCTGTATCAAACTTACTCACTTCAACATTACCGACGCAAAGTGTTCCGTAGGTAAATTTTATCTTGATACTTTTGAAATATTTATCTTAATACTTGATACATGAATATATGTAATTATAATAATATTTTAAATTTTATAAAATGAAATAATTTAATGTTTAAACTCTAATATATCCAAAAGTAATTAAAATTAATTGAGCTAATTAACCAATATATATATATATATATATATATATATATGCTTATTTTGCAATTAATATAAATGTTTATAGAATGATATAGTATAATATTTTTAATTTATCTAACATTAGTTATTGTTGTTTAAAGTGAATCCTCCATGTTTTCCTGTTCAAGGCTTGGAGTTCAAAACCCCTTTGAATGTATATTTTCTTGATTTAAACTAAAATAATGATTTTACTTTCCGTAGGTAAATTACTGGCAGACATTTCACGAATTTTTTGGTATTTCGTCCCCATTTTTGTATTTTCCTAACTTTGGTACTTTACTACTTTTTTCCACAATTTATCGACGGAATTTCCAGTAATTTACCTACGGATTGATTACCATAATTTATTTTACCTACGCCACAAAATAATAATCCCTACGAAATATAAGTTGAGTGTATCTAGTGAGGGTAAATTTAATTACCGACGGAATTGTTTATATTACCTACAGAATTTTCCATGGGTAAATTGTCAATTTGTTGTAGTGATTTTAATAAATAATTTAGTGTTTGATTTACAACTTATCTCTAATTTAATTGTAAATATTCTATATTGTTTGTCGAACTAACATGATTTTCTATTGATAACGGTCTTGATTTGCCATCAAGGTATACATTTCTTCCCTTTAATTTTTTTTCTTTATTTGTATTTGCTCGATTTATTGGTACTTGTAATAACACTGATTGATTGCATTCTCCATAACTTACTAGTGAGACCCGACTTTCATAGGCCAAAGGGTGCTATGGCTTACCATCGATCTTCTGTCAGTACATGACCTCCGAATTTGGACTCGGTTTTTTTCGTAGACTTGTCTTTTCTAAAAAGGAGTCACACTAGGTTTTTATTTCTTATTTTGTTTTCCCTCTTAAAAAATAAACAAAGATAAGTAGTGACTTCAAATCGTTTTCTTAATGGTTTTTTTCAAAAATATAAAACGAGTCTCACATTTTAGTGGGAAACGCATCATAACCATCATGTTTTTCTAGATCATTTGTCTTTAAAAATGAAATACCGTAGCTTTTGTTTATTCTTTTTTCCTCTTAAAAATAAACAAAGATAAAGAATGACTCCAAATCGCTTGATGAAGTTTTTTCAAAATATAAAACGAGTATCACATTTTAAAGGAAACGATCATAACCAAAAATTGATCAGTAAGTCAGAGGATATTTTCAATATCTATAGAAATATATCTTTAAGAGTTCGATAACTTAATCAGAGAATGTAAGGATTTGGTTTCTATGGATTCCCAACTAACCCTTGTTTTATAGCAGTCATTCCATTGCACTACTTATTCAAAATTTAGCTATTCTTATTGATTATGTAAAAGAGAAAAAAGAGGTTCTTCTAAGCCTCGCTATCGATTGTTTTTTCTGACAGTTAAAATATGATTAAAGGTAACACATCTCCCTTTCAAAAAAGAAAAAAAGGTTACAATATCACCTTCCAACTTGTCCCTTTTTCAAATCCAACTTTCTTCTATTTATTTCTTATAAATATTCCTATTTCTTATACAAATCTAACCTGATTTTCACAAGAACAATTTATATATTTTCTCCCTTTATTTTTCAAATGTTTTGTTATCTGTTTCTCAGATTTGAGCGTTGTTAATTACTAATTTAAGTTATTAATAATTTTTATTTTCAAGTTACTCTAATTGCTAATAATCCAAATAGAAAATGAAAGAGAAAAAGCAATACGAGAAAATTAAAATCTAGATGTTAAACAATCAACTCTTCTAAAAATTTAGGCTTGTAGGGTTTTGGTTTAATATGAATATCATGTGGCTTTAACATCTTTCTTCTCATGTGCAAATTTTCATACCCGCACATAGAGTGAACAACCAAATGTTAGTCCTTCATGAACTTTCAACCAACAAATGAGGAATAATATTCAAACTTAAAGGAGATATTGAACTGAATCTCCCACTAAAACTGGGTTATGATATCATGTAGAAAGAGAAGGAGATTATAGAAGGAGAAAAGAAATTGATTTGTATTTCTTGAATGTCTTTTGTACAAGGAAGTACGGGTAAATATAAAACTATATTACAATAAAGCAAAGTTGGTTATGTCGGAATTGGTTCCAAACACTCAAACATACAAATCAAGAGTCAAATATGTACAAGGATATTCCAAAATATTCTAATAGAATATACAAGAATATTCTAACACTCTCCCTTAAACTCAAGGTGGCAAAGAATTTGCTAGGTTGAGTTTGCAAGATAAGTCATTAAATCAGCTGGGTGAATGAGAATTGGTGAAGACATCAATTGTCTAATCAACAGATGAAACATGAAAATTCGGGCGTATCATGAACGGGCGTTGATGGTGACAAAGCATAACTCACCCATATGCTGAAACACGTCATTATAAGCAATCTGGATGGTACTCTAATTATCACGATAAATATTTGTAGCATTCAATTGTGAGATCCCCATATCTTGTAATAACCATCTCAACCAAATAAGTTCAGAAGCAGTGTCTGCAAAAGCCATATACTCCACCTCTATACTTGAGTGAGACACTACTGTTTGCTTTTTAATATGCTATGAAATCAAAGAATCTCCTAAAAAGAAATAGTAGTCAATGGTTGATCTTCTATCTGTAGGATCTCCTACCTAATCAACATCAGAAGATGCATGTAGTATCAATGAGGAGTTCGCAAAAAAGTGAAGACCATGAAATATGGTACCCTTGACATAGCAAAGAATGCGTAGGATTGCAGCAAAGTGAGTAGTACAAGGAGCAACCATGAATTGGCTAACAGCTATGAAAGCATAAGCTAAGTGTCCGACGAGCAATAGTAAGAGATAATAGCCAGATTTCCAACCAGACTGTTTTCCAAAGAGGGATCATTCAAAGAGTTCCTTCTATAACCTCAAGAGGAGTGTTAGTAGTTTTATTATCTGTTAAGTTGGCACGTGCTAAAAGAGTAGTGGCATATTTGGCTTGAGATAAGTAATAGCCTATATTGCCAGAAGAAACTTTTATCCCAAAAAAGTAGCTCAAATGGCCAAGATCTTTCATTTCAAACTGAATGTTAAGAAACTATTTTAACTCTTTAATCGTCTGTGAAGTCATCCCCAAGATAATCAGGTCATCCACATATAACAAGAAATAAAAGGTATAATTTATCTATTTTGCAGCAATAAAGCGGCCATCATTCAACTAGAGGAAAACCAAGCTTGTCACTTGTGGAGCTAATTTTAAAACTAGTCATGTGAGCTTGTTTGACACCATATAAGGCCTTATGAAGGTGACAACTTACTGTGAGCAAGGATGAGAACTAGGTGATGGTTTCATAAAACTCTTCAAAAGCTCCTACTTAAGAAAGGTATTTTGAACCATATGAAAGAGTGACCATTTGTGATAAATGCTAAGCAACTATAAAATTTCTGCATATCGAGACGTAGCCACCGAGCAAAAGTTTCCTCATAATCAATGTCATACTCTTTGGTAGATCCTTTGTCATCAAGCGAGCTTTGTAACGTTCAACTGAATCGTTTGTAAGAGTTTTGATCTTATAGACCCATTTGCAATATATTGCAGTTTTTCCAGCAAGTAAATCCACCATGTCCCAAGTGTGAGTTTTAGTTAAGGCATGCAATTCCTCTTTCATTGCTTGTTGCCACAAAGGATTAGTGCTAGATTCCTTATAAGAGGAAGGTTCGTGCAAGGAAACAATGGTAGGATAACAATGATAATCATGAAGATAAGAAGGTGGTTGACGTACTCTAGTGGATTCCTCACCAAGAGGCTCGAATGAAGATTCGTGATCGTGATTCGGGTGGATATTTCTGATAGTAGAGCACGATCATCCATTTGTCTTAAAATTCTAAAGGGTTAATAGCGATGGAGAAGACTCGAAATAAATTTATTAGTAAGTAGATTTTGAAGAAAAGTGAGTGATTGCTAGGAAAACTACACTGAGAATTAAAGAATTTTGTGTTCTAAAATGTGAAGGCTCAGAAATGCGAATATTGAGATATTGGATCCCGACATCTCAGATCCTTATGTCTCGCATCATATCCCGTAAAACAACAAAAACGAGCACGAGGTTCCAATTTTGAATGCTCATGTGGTTGTAGAAGAACAAAATAGTCACATCCAAAAACAAGAAGAAGACTATAGTTGGGTGAAGTACCATATAAATGCTCATAAGGAGTTTGGTTATTGATCATAGTAAAAGTGAACATACTGATATGGCACTGCAGAGTGCCTTCAAAACGCCCAAGAAGAAGAAATTAAAAGAGTTCTTACAATGTCCAAATTGTGTTTGTATTTCTTCGTGCATCTGATTTGCCGAGGTACTCGACAAGAACGAATATAAGGCTATGTTTTGAGAAAGATTGATGAATTCAAAGATGTAAATCTAAAAGGATTGTTCGAACTGACTAATCAAATTATATATGGAAGCAAAATGCCAAAATCTACTTTCACTCCAAAGCCATTGTTGGGTGAAATGAGAAAACTCGAAAATCGAAATATTTTGTTCTTTCTCTAAACCCTTCTCAAAACAAATTTGATGGGGTGATTTTTCTCTATTTCGAGTAGGCGAGAACCAAAATGCAAACATTCCTTCTTATACTTGGGAGCACTAGGCCATCGCCAGTGTCTTTTGAAGAGTTGCAAGGGTCAGAAAGGAGTCATGGGAGATTCAATTTGAATTTAAATCTAAATTGATGGATCATTCTAACATTCACCTTGGTCCATATACTACAACGCCTATCATAAGGAAAAAACTAAATATATAAATCATGGCGATAGGTCCTCTTATAGTGAGTAGTATCTTCCATGTATTACAATATATCAAATCTTCAACACAAACTCCTTAAACTAAATGAATAAACCATATGTTTATTCAAGGTCCAAACTTAATGATATTTCAAAATAATAATAATAATCTAAATGTACAAACCATAGAAGAATATTAGATCGAATAAGAGTTTTATTTAAAATAATGAATGTACGTGACAATAAAATTACATCGTGAACCAAGTCCCATTTGTAAATTACACATCCAGTAAAATACTAGTGGCATGCCTTAGTTTTAAAGGATCAAAGAATCAACTCAATGCTAATGTGTTCAATGACTACTTCATTTCTTTAACACGCTCTCTTACGTGGCTAAGTACTTAATGTCGAGATACGCTTACTTCAGACTTCCCCGCTCTTATTGTTCTTAGCTTATAAATAACAGATCCGAAAGTTATCACAAGACAAACTTCAATAAAGAATGATATAGAATCCACAATTCGCCTTCCTGATATGAAACTCTTAACTATACACCATGTAATGCCAACAAACAAGATACTAACCGCGCCTTCCATAGTGGAAGTGGCAATCAAGGTCTGCTTCGCACTTCTCCAAGATACAGCTCCATCAGCTAGCTTGAAAATATAACCAGATGTTGATTTTCGAGAATCAACATAGCCAGCAAAGTCCTCATCGGAGTAGCCAATCACCTCCAAACTATATGTTCGTCTATACATAAGCATGTAACCCTTTGTTCCTCGAAGGTATTCTATCACCTTATCTATGTTTTCCATGGTCAATAATTCTCGGATTACTCCTGATCTTCCTAATATCCCACAATAAGAATGCAATGTTGCCGTCCGCATACTTGAGCATACATTGAAGCCCAAACAACTATATAAGAATGCTCCTTTCAGTTCCCGCTCGAATCATTTGGGCAATTAATTCAAATTCGAATTTGTCACTCCTTCAAAATGGTGCTACACTCGGTGAACAATTTTTCATGTTAAATCTCTCTAAAACTTTATTGATATAGGTCTCTCGAGACAAACCCAAAATGCCTCGAGATCTTCCTATGGATCTTAATGCCAATGACATAAGATGCCTCACCCATATCCTTCATATCAAAGTTCTTGAGAAATTGCTCACCCCATATAACAAACCCTTATCATTAGTTGCAATATCATCCACATATAACACAAGAAACAAATCTTACTCCCAATCGACCTTCCGATATTTACATTGGATCCATATGTTTCTTCAAAAATGTAATGAACGACTTATGGAATTTCAAATACCATTGGCTGATGCTTGTTTTAATCCATGCTGATTTCTTGGGTTTTGAAAACTAAATGCTCACCTTCATCAGAGGAGAATCCTTCAGTTAAGTCCAGCAACCTTCCTTCCTCTAGATTATCATTATGAATGTCGCCACATCCATGATAACAAAGTTGTCAAAGGCAACTAATGCCATGATTATTCAAAAGAGAATCTTTCTTAGATACAGAGAAAGGTCTCAGAAGTTGATTCCTTCCTTGATTGAATCCTTTAACGAAGCCTAGTTTTATAAATTGAGGTGCTTTCTAACAGAGTCCTTCTTCGCTTTAAACACTCCATTTAATTCAATGGCTTTTATACCATCGTGCAACCAACAAGACTTAAACCTGCTGATGCCAGTAGAATCTATTTCTTCTTTCATGGCATTGTACCACGAAGTAGATCCCTGTAAACTCATGGCCTTCAGAAAACGCTTCTGATCATTTTCTACTTCCAATGTTATAGTCCAATTCTGTAAATACACTTATATAATCAGCTAGGAATTGATACTTCCTAACTCTCAGGGATCTTCTATGTTGCTTCATCATTCTTGAGGAATTTGTTGATCAACTCAAGAAACAATTGGTTGTTCACTGAATTTTCTTCATTTGCAACTTGATCTGAAGCAGGATCATTATTAGCACATGGAACTTCAGAAATGGTCAGCTCTCACACTTCTAATAGATTTGAGGGGTGTGAATGACAATCACATCACTAAACTTTAGGTTGACCTTCAATGATCCTCTTAGAAACAATGTCCTAAACCGATCAACACTCCTTAATCGATTATCATTCTCAAGAAATTTTGTTTCTTGATTCCACAACTTAGTGTTGTGAGATGGACAATAAATCTATACCTCGACCTTTCAAAGATATCCAATGAAATAACATGGTCCTGGGTGCTCAGCTTCTTTTTTGTGGGTTATAAATTCTTACTCAGACGGCATCCTCAAACATGGTATGTCGCAAACTCGGGTTTCCAATTCAATGACTCAAAAGGCGTCTTAGAGACAACCTTGGTTGAACCACATTTAATATATACACAATGTCTTAGAGTTTCAAACACAAGTATCGAGGTAGTTTTGTATTACCTCATACTTTACCATGTCCATTAAAGTTCGGTTTCTTCTTTCTACCACATCATTCCGATATGAGAACAAAGAAAATTGGCAACAACTCATTTTCTTGAAGAAACTTCGCAAATGCACCAGAGCTTGTCCATTCTCTATGTATTTACTAGCAGTACTTCCACCTCTATCCCATCTCATGATCTAATATGTTTTCGCATTGATTCTCTACTGCTCTTAAAACTTAGCGCTTAAAGCTTCATCCTTGAACGGCGTAAGAGATACATATATCGCGAATAATCATCTATGAAGCGCGTATAAAGCATTTTGGAATTATTTGTATCCATATAGACAACAAATGTCAAGATGTATAATTTTTAATAGGTCGGTGGTTCTTCACACTCCTTAGATTCTTTATTTGTGCTCGTTTCATCGCACGTGCATGTTTCCTAAATCAAAGAAATCCAAAGTACTAAGTATCCTATCATTAACCAATTTTTGACTTTCAATGGAGATGTCCTGCAATCTCCTACATAACATGTAGGATTCTTTCGGTCCATAACACATCTTTTTAACCTAAGAATATGCATAGAATTATAAGTGAAAAATCATTGTAATCGACTATAAAAGATCGCTATAATAATGTACCATAACCACAACTTTAGATTTATCGATAAACCGAAACTTAATCAAAAGCTAAAGGAAAATCCAGCGCAATCTTAATTGAATTAACCAGAGAAATCAACATAAAATGTATTTTCCAATTTAAATGAAACTGCCGCTAATACAAGGCCGCAAATACAAGGTCATAAGTGCCAAAGCTTCCTACACGTGAACTCATCTTGTCGCCTAATAGATGCATTATTCACTTCCCACTGCTTCCTTGTGGCTCTTGCATACCCCGTAAGGTATTTGAAACATGGATTGTAGAACCGTAATCAATCCACCATGCGTTATGATTAACATTAATCTATAAGATCTACAACATACAAAAGAAAATTTATACCTTTATCAAGCCGCATCTTAAATTTCGAGCAGCCTCTTCACGCCGTCCCTTCTACGTAAAACACTTCGACTTATTCCTTATGCCTAATCAATGTGAATCTTCCTCTTTTTACCATCCTTCTTTTCTTTCCAAAGGTAATGGTTAACCTCGCTCGCCTCTTCCATCATTAACCTTCCCTTTCTGTAATAACACATGGTCACACCATTAATCGACTACTATTCCATACATTAAGAGATTTTGAAGGACTCCGTATTGACAAAAGCAGAGTGTTCAATATATAATGAACAAGAAAGTGTCCGACATGGTAACTTTGTCGTCCGTCACGCTTATATCCTCATGCGCATGATATGATCACGCACTCCTTGTCCCAAGTGAGTTTGGTGGATGAAATTGCATAATTAAGGTAATTCTGCAAAGAGCTTTGTCGTCAAACCGCTCATCGATGGCTTCTCGTAATTGGTTCGACTTTTAAGAATTGGTCGACTGAACTACTCTAATATCGCTAGCCTATCTTAGTCTTTATGAACATCACTGAGAGGCGATTGCATCTTCCCACTTATCATAAAGACATACAAATCAGCGTCGGGTTTCGATAATGGATCGGGTTCCTCCATATAGCATAGTCAATATCCATCCATCCCAAATGCGAAGAACTATTTCCTTCCATACCTTATAGTTATCACCCCTTAATTCGAGAATATCATACTTAAAATTAGAAATATTCGCAGGTTGAATAACTGCAAATGTTAAATATACATGTTCAATAATCAAAGATTAAGGCAAAGATACAATGCTATGGTCATCACAATGTAATTCATGTTAGAAAACATAAACCTAGTGACAAACTTGCCTGGCTAAAGTCTACCAATTAGGTTAATTAATTTTTTGACAAGACTACCAAACCATATGTTCCTTTTCCTAACTCGTAGGTAAATTAGAAAATATAGATTTGATATTCTTATCTGAATTCAATCATACAAAATGTAATAAAAATTTGGACAGATTTATCATGATCTATGATTAATTACAATTAGAATGGTAATCAAATGTGATCTTAGGTCCTTAATATATAATTAACTAATTAAGGATGTCAGGGTTATTCCCTAAATCAATTAAAATTATATCGATCACGAACATTATTATAAAACTTAAGAACAATTTTAAAGAATCTATATTATATAAGCATGTAAAAAATTATATATTCATGTAAATAATCATAATAAATTCAATAATGACATCATTTTAGATTTGTGATAATACAGGCAGTGTGTTAAATTAAAACATCAACCCAGCATGTATATGGTGAGGTCCCTGAATTTAGAGCAAGGGTTTAACTCTAGTAGACATCACACTTTAATTTTGTTAATAAGGAACTTTAGTCCTTTTAAACTGTAAATAAAACAAAGAAGAACAATACTATCCTAATACCAAACAATGGCAGAGTATCACCTTAAAGATTCGGTCTTGGGATCAAACTTTAGGCAACAACAACCACCCTTAACAAAAATTTTTTGAATCCAGGGTATCCTAGTAGCCCACTAATTAAGAGGGCCTAATCAAAATTGGGCATCATCCAAACGGGGGCCTGGCTTGCCTTTTAACCACCAGAATCCATTTCCTTAAGGTCCAAATTTCTCATTTAAACTTTATAAGGCCAAGCTCAACCCACCCAATATGGCAGCCTGAGGCTCACCATTCCATACTGGGCTACACACACAGCGCTTGTTCTACCAAAGTTCTAAATTAACCCAATTTATATTAAGTGTTCTTCCAATTTAATTCATATTATGTAAGCCCAAATGTAAGGCCAAACTATGTCTCATAAATCATAAAATTTCAAACAAATTTGCCACATTTTCAACTCAATTCTTCCAGAAACTCTACAGACCTAGAAAACCATTTTTTTTTTTTTTTTTAAGTCATCTTTCAGACTACCACGAGAATCGCTTTATCAAGACCTTCATCCGAAACAAAGGCATGAATTTCTCATGTAGTTTGATATCATTTAAAAAACACAAAACACATCAAAATTATTATAAAATAGTTTTAATGTATTAAAACCAAGTAAAAATGTCAAACCAAAACATCTAGCATTCGAAAATCACTCGCATTGCAAATTTTCATGAATATAAAATTTGCAGCTCATGTATAAAGGCAGCCAGCTGGTCATACTAAATGTAAAACAAAAAATGATTGAAACAACCTAATCAATCAAATTATATGCGAAAGCAAAATGCTAGAATCTACATACCTCTAGCCATTGTTAAGAAAATCGAGAAAATCGAAAATTCAGAAATATTTCTGGGTTTTTCTAAACCTTTCTCAAAACAACTGACGATTTTAGTATACTTTGAGCACTCCAAAAATGCGTGAAGGTCCTTCTTTATATGGAGACCGCACTATCATAAAGCCTTCTCAAGAAGCCAGTAAGATATAGAGCTATTGTTGATGGGAGATTCAATTTAATTTAGAAATTCAAATTGAGTATGGACTATCTTTAACACAAAGATCCTGTATACTCATAATTTATATGGCATTGTTTGTTCGAAGAGTTTTGATAACATGAGAAAATCAGGTTTGAACAAAAGCAACAAAACTAGAATAAATTTGGGATAATTGTGATAACTAATTCTCTTAAAAACTCAAGCTTATAAGATTTTGATTTAATAAGAAATACATACGCTTTAACACACTTCCTCTACAGGTGGTTCAGATATCCAGATACTGGGAAGTCAAATAGACAAAAACAAAGTTTTTGGCGACTTTATAATCAATAAATAAGAAATAAATATTCAAATTTATGTTAGTGCAATTCTGACCTTCTACCAACCAATGCTTCCGATACCATAATAAAAGAGTAAGGATCAGAGAAAAGAAAAGACATTGATTTGTATTTCTTGAATATCTTTTTGTAGAAGTATGGGTAAATATACAAACGACACATTACAATAAAAGGAAGGTTAGTTTGTAAAATAGCATTGGTTCCTAAACTCCAATCACAAATCAAGAGTCAAATATGTACAAGGACATTCTAAAAATATTCTAACAGAATATACAAAAATATTCAACGCTACATTAGTAGTTGGAATGTTAAAATGAAATGAATAGTTGAACTCTGTTTGTTTTTATGTTCTCTTTAATTTGGAGGCACAATTCATGTTTTATATATATATATATATATATATATATATATATTCTTCACTGTCTTTCTAGTAATGGGAATGTAATTTGAGAATAAAGAACAAGATTCGCTAAAAGTCTTTTCCCAGTTACGGGGGAAAATTTTATATACATTTTGAAAGGATTACAATTTTCAAAGAAATTCTAAGGAAATGAAAGAAAGGAAAAAAATATATTTAGGCACAGGGATCGAGAGGGGAAAAAAAATCGAAGAGGAGGATATTTGTCTTTTAGGGAGGATCCTTTATATGTACAAATATATTACCGTTTGAAGATGAAAGAGTCAACCTTTTACTTTGTAAATGAGCTAAAAAAAGGAGTGATAGCTGAATTTGTTTCTATATTTTTTTTATTCAGCTATAAAATGCTCAAGAACAAGTTTTATATAATTAAATGATGATTTTATTTTTTGAGATTTATGTTTTCTTAGATAAAATTTTAATTTATACAGATTTTAAAAGATAAAATCACTATCTAATTAGAAACTCATTGCTATATAAAGAATCGAGCTTATAATTTAAATCTTTTCTTTTAAAATATCAAATCACATCTCTGATAACACACCTAATAAAGATTCTGAAAATAAGTTGAGGAGGTAAAAATATTAGGTTATGGTGTTTGATTTCCCCAAAAATAGTAATAAAAGAAAAATGATAAAAAAACGATTTTTCACGCTAATACTAATAAAAATTATCGTTGCTCGACAAATACTAAAGAAAAGAAAAAGACGCTGAGGCGGGTAAATCATTTTTTTACTGACTGTTTAATAAAAAATTCAAATCAAATCAAATACCAAAAAAATTACTTAGAAATTTATGTATTTTAAAATTACTTAATCTTTATATCGTTGAGTCTAAATAAATAAAATTGATGTCCATTATACTTAGATCCTATGATGTAAAGATTAACGTTTAAAAAGTGACATCGGAATTTAAAATTGTCCTGTTTAAGTCCAAGATTTACATATTTACTATATTTGTAAATTAAAATATTTAATCACAATAAATAAATAAATTGATTTAAGGTGGCAAATAAAAATATTATATGAAATTTAATTCTATTTTTATTTTTCTTCCTATATTATTTTTCTTTCGAGCAATAAATTTTATCGAATAAATATAAATAAAATTACTTAAAAAACTTATCAATTTTTAAATTATTTAATTTAGAGATAATAAGTTAAAATAATAAATTTTATTTTAAGTAGTAAGTAAAACTAATTCGTGATATTTAACTTCTCTCATTTTATTTATTTTCACTGATTTAAAACAAATAAAAAACAGCGGTACAATAATTTCAGTGGGGCAAATCATAGCACAAACCATTAAATGATTAAATGACAATTAGAATTTATTTTGAATTAAAAAATATGGTTGAATCCTATTATAAATATTTTTTACCGGCATTTGTACCCTCTAAGCTTCTTATGGTTCCCACCCCTGAACACGCCCGTTGAAATATAGTAAAGAAACACGTGAACCGTGAACCAGCGCACGTGACATCAAATTTTGAGATGAAAATTTACATTTTTAGTGCACAAACCGACAAATTAAAATCTTTTATTTATTTGTCAAAAAAAAAAAAAAAAAAATTTATCTTATTCAGATTTGCGTGAGCATCCCCATAGCATAATTGGTAACCATCAACATTAAATATCATGTACCAACGATTTCAATTAATTCTTAACTATTGAAGTATAAAGTCAAGATATGTGCTACTCCCTCCGGATAGCTCCTCCATCCGTTTCTTTCTTTCATGTTTGTTAGAGAGGATATGTGATTTTTTTTTGTTATTATTTTATTTGAAGTCATAATTTCCATTGTTTTTTTTCCACAATTCAGGTTTTTTATTCGAAAAAAGTGATTATTTTTACATTAATTCTAGTTTATCTTTATTTTTCGCTTTTTTTTATAGTTTTTATCATCGATCTATCATGACTGTTTATTATTATCGATCTATCACATGCTTTAGCTATCGATTTGTCATGACGTTAATGCGGTCATCGCTGACACAGATGAGTAAGCCAAAGGCTGACAATTTAGATACAAAATTGATTCAACAAAAATCATTAAATTAAATCACACTATCAATATATTTCAGAATTCGGGACCCAGGATATAGACATTTTTAAATTAATGTAAATATATATAGCCTTAAGATAATTATTTTTACTATTAATTTAAATATCGAAGAATCTTTAAATATTTTTATTATTTTTTATTACAGTTTTTTCTATCGAATGTATTATTAATCAATCAATAAATTTATTTCTTCTAAAAATAATAATTAATTCCTAACTATTTTCGCATCAAAACCAATTTAGTTATAAATACTAAGCACAGTAATGATGCCCAGTTCATAAAACAACTTACTAAAATTAATTTAGTAAGGAAACTAATATAAAAACAAAGATTTGTTGGCTTATTCTTCACTTGTTTTCTTGTTGAATATAAGTCTTATTTATTTGAAATTTAAAATTAAACTTCTAGAAAAAAAGGGCTTATTTTTCACTTGTTTTCTTGTTGATTAGAAGTCTAAATTATTTGAAATTTGAAATTGAACTTTAAGACAAAAAAAAAAAAAGGAGAAAGAGAAATAATTTGGGTGCATAGTTAATAAAGCCACAAAATAATATTTTTAAATAAATAATAATATATTAAATACATAAAAAGGTATTATATAAATGACTAAAATAATAGTGAGGTATCTTATTTATGGAGGTGATGAGGAGGTTGTAGTCATAAATTCTGCCATTATTAGCCCAAATGTCGAGGCTCAATTTTTTTCCTCCACGTCATATCCCTTTAGGCTTTAGCAAGACGTGAGAATCTTCCACCCATTTTCAGCCCGATTTATTGTTAAATGTGAACATAGAATTTGGACGGTTGACTTCATAAATGGAGGAGGCCTACAAGAAATACCATAATTTATCAAATTATATGTCGTTGTCATCCTATGTAAAGTTTGTTGAATTATTTATTAAATAGTTTATTAGATTATTTATCAAATGCTTCTTGAAATTATGGGAGTTTGATCTTGATTTTATGTTTTTATTTTTAATTTTCTCAAATAAGGCGTAAAATGACCCATTATCTAATATAATTATACAAGTGATATCTACCTAATTTTTTGCTGTTTAATATTTTCATTGTTAACTTATTGGTTATGCATTGAGAGGAAGAAATCATAAAATTAATTTTATTTACTAAATCCCGCAATGTTTTATGAGGATGATGTTGATTTAACATGACAATTCCTATTACTTATAGGTTAAGTATTGAATTAAAAGTTATTTTTATATGTTAATTCAATTTTACGGAAATATATATTTTATGGAAGGGACTAGAAAATGCCACGAAGGGAAAATCGAAACAGAGTCGATTAAGGAGTAGAGGGGTGGGTGCCCGAATCATTGTTCCTAATTTAATATTAATTAGTTAATTACTCAATCCGAATCTTTTTGAATCTTCTATTATCATCATCAGCTGTTCCGTCGTGTGACAGTGCCTTCACCTTCTCTCTATAAAACTTCCCTTCACTTTCTTCTCTTCTCAAAATGCAGAAAAGCAAACATTTCTGATCTTTGCTACTGAGCTGCCGAACCAATTCCAATGCCGTCGTTCAATCCCATTTTACCTTGATTTTGGGCCTTGCTGCCATTCTAATGATCGGCGGTGGTTGTCCACTGTGGTTCCCGGCCAGCCTTCTCACTCTGGAAAGGGCTTTTCCGGTGAACCAGCGGGTGGAGCTCGAGGAACTGAGGCCTGTGATCGCTTCACATGGACGATTGCTGCAGGTGTGCTGGAGGTGTTGTTGATTTCACCGTCTCTGGTACATCCGATCCGTACCTGGTTGGGTAATTTTATGATCTCGCAGACAAACCCTGTCTATAATTTTGTTTTCGGAATTTTTTTTTTTGTGTCGGATAATTGTTTGATTGTCTTTAGGCTTTTTAATCGGTGGTTTTGATTCATGTTGGTTTGTCATTTATGCATGTTTTGGATGTTTATTTACGGATACTATTTTTTATTTTTTATTTTGTTCTGTATTTATAAATCTAAATATGTTGTTTTTTTTAAGAAAATATGTTGTTGTATGGCCTTCTTTGATGAGAAGGAAAAAGTAGAGTAATTATTCTATCATGGTTATGTTGTTTGGTTTTCAAAAAGCGAAATATTCAATTCATTAAGGATGTTGATATTTTGTTTTTGTTCATCCTTTTAAGGGTAAAAGAAATTATGGGAATATGGTGGCGATTTTAATTTCTCTTATGTTTCTCACATTTTTTCTTACCAGCAAGAGTCTCAGAGCTGATGGGGTTTGGGCCTTACAAAAACTTCAACATTTTTTTTTTATATATGGAATTTTGCTGAATTTTGGATGACTATATTTATCTTAATGTTTTCCAAATCCTTTAATGCTACGAAACCATAGTTTACTTTGGTTCCTCTGTTTTGGGAGTTCACATTTTCTATTGCCAGGATTGGATCAAGTGGAAATGATCACTGCTTGGTTTCTTTGCTTCTTCGTATTTTCCCTGGCTTATCTTTCAGTGCTTTCTTATGTCTGTCTTTTCTTCTGAGGATGGAGTAATAGTTATTTTGTGACTTTTCATTCAAAGTGGTCTATATGGCATGAATTAAATTATTTCAATATTGTGTTCTTGTTCATGGTGGTATTATATTATACAAAGTGAAACTGGGCTCTCCTCTTAGGGAATTCAATGGTGATTGATACTGGAAGTGATATATTGCGGGTTACCTGCAATTCATGCAGGATTAACCAGAACTAGCGGACTGAGTAAACATTCATTTCATCTGTTTTAGGAATAAATAATGCAGCTGCAGTTTGATATATGACTTTGTATTTTTTTTTATTTGCAGATTGAGCTCAGTTTTTTTGATGCTCTAGCTCATCGACCGCTTCTCTAGTCTCCTGTTCTACCCAATATGCACTTTCTAGTTCAAACCACAGCAGCTGAGTGCTCCCCGAGAGTAATCTGTGCAGTTACTCATTCCAGTATGGAGATGGAAGTGGACAACAGGTTCTTATGTATCTGACATGTTGTATTTTGACACAGTTGTCGGGACTCTTGATTTTAACTCTCAGCTTTCCCATTGTATTTGGGTGAGCTGCTATGACTAGTACAGAAATCTGCGTATTTTATGTGGATCAAACAATACCAAGCAGAGAAAGATAAGCCGAAGAATCAATGAACAAATCCACCTTAGAAATGTATCAACTTTTATTTCCCATCATTAACTAATACATGGGTACCAATATCATTACTTGCATAAGAGTTTTCTCTATGGTTGTTAGTAGAATCTAAAATAAAGAACTGTAAAGTTGCATTACACTGGTGAAAAGAACATAGATAGCTGAGTTATGCCCTCTTGATTTTTACTTAAAATCTCTATTATAGCTCTCAAGAACACGATTTATCTGATAAATACATGATTAAGATCTGACTTGACTATGATTACTTTGATGTAAATGGAGAGAAGTTTATAATTATATGCCTGGTAGATTGTATTTCTACAAACACTGGTGTTTCACCCACTCCCACTTGTTCACAGTTCGTCACTATTATGAATAACAGGTATGATCTACTAACTGAGATTTGACTGGCACAGATACATGAATTTTTAGTTTTACAACAGAACACCTAACATTATTTGTCACTTAGATATCGTGTCACTGTGAGAGGTTGGTGAGGCATCAATCAGAGATTTTGATGTTATAATTTATGAAACACTGCATCACAAAGTTCTATCTCATCGCACTATCCCACATCTCACGACATTGTATTGGATCAGAATCCATCGTTGTTCACACACTTGATTTGTCCGTAATGCAGTTAAATTCTGTACTATCTCTTTACATCCTGAGGTCTGAATTACTGGTCTATTTGGCTTAATTCAGCTTTTTAAGATTTTTTTAGATATTGAGCATGTAAGGTAACTGAATTCGCATTTAAAGAAAATAGAAATAACATTTCATTCATCTGTATCCACTAGTATATATTCCATAACTGTTGCTGGGTAAAACAGATTGATGTTTGGGTATTATATAAATGCTCATTCACAGCTCAATTGGGATTATTAATTTTGTACGCCATGCTTCTATTACAATCTTTGTTTCAGTGGGTCCTTGAAATGATATTTTTCCTAGGGATGCTTGTTGAATTTTTGTAATAAATTTCGGGAGAAAGTTCTCCTCCACCCCTTTAAATAGCAGTTGTACACTATTTGTTTTCTATTTCCTTGTTGTGGAGGGCTTTTCTGGTACCATATTCTTAAATATATTTCTAGTCTTAATCTGCAACTTCTGTTTTGCTTGATGAGTTTAGTTTTTTTGGTTCTATTGATGAACCTTTTCAGGCAATATGCATTCTTATTGCCAGGCATTTTCTTCAGCAGTTTTAGTTATTCTATATTAATAGCTTCTGTTAATACTCTACAGTGGCGTAAATATCTTTTCTTTTATATATTTTAAATGCTAGTTCTACAAAGTTTTGAATAAGTTTCATTTCAAACTTTCAGGTCTCATTATAATCTAAACCTGCAGAGCATTGCTGTCATTGGCAAACTACTAATAATTGATCCAGCTGTGTTTGCAACATCAAACAAATCCATGAAACAATTGTTGATCTGAACAACTTGGAGAATTCCTTGTAAAACTGCTTATGATCGCTTTGTAAGCTCAGTTCTCTTTTTTTCTTTTCCTGTACTTCTTAAATTCTTAATGATTATTTAGAGAATGTAATGTTGTTTATTCATCTTTTCTCCAAATAAGCTACTGACTTACAAAGTTGAGGTTAGGAACAGATGGAAATGTATAAACAATTTAGAGAGAGTGAGAAGGGTTATGATATTCAGTAAATGATAACCCTATATATGGAATTCAGTGTTAATGAGTTTTTTGTCTGCTTCAAAAAGAAAAAAAGAAGAGTTTGATCATTCTTGTGAGCATGCCTTTGTTATGTTAAATGCATGTACAAAACTTTTACATTTGATAGTGGCTCAAATAATACACACACCCACACCCACTGACAAGCCATCAGAAATATAGAGCAAAAGATGAATAATCTGGAATTTTATTGAGATGTAAAAACAAAAATATTAGAAAAAAAGCAGACATTTGAGAGGTTTGTGTTCTCCCAAAAGGATTTGCTCAATACCCAGCCAAAAGATGCCCAGACCACTCTCCTTTTCTCCCATTTAATTGTATCCCCTGCCCTCTGCAGAAAAAAATGGTTTCTAACAATCCTGTCCCCCCCAACCAATAGGGGCCTTAGAGCATATTCCCTTGTTTCCTGCCCATTCTTTCTTCCTTCCACATACACTTTGCCATCCTGGCTCCCCTGCCCATGTCCCCTGCTCCTCACATAGGTATGAATGGATGGGTTTATCAATACCCCCACCCCAAAGTTGCACCTGTCCTCAAGATGGAAATGTGGGAATTGTCGCTGAACAAAAGACAGCTCATGTTGCTTCAAACCAGGTAAGCCCTTCCATTTGATGGGCACCTCCCGGATCAATACTCCCTTCACCTGACTGGGCGTGATCCTACCACTACGGCTGGTTCAACATGTATGTCAGCAGCCAAGAGGTAATGGTTATAGCTGAGAGCACCTATTGCTTTCCTTAGTTGGGATACATGGAAAATAGGGTGGATTGTTGCATATGGAGGCAGTTTCAACTTATAGGCCATTGCCCCAATTTTCCCCAAGACTTCATATGGTCCATAATACCTAGGTGCGAGCTTTTCATTATTGCGATTTGCAAGGGAGCGTTGTTTGTAAGGCCGGATCTTCAAGTATATCAAGTCACCCTCCTTAAACTGAACATCAGTTCTATATCAGCCACTGTTTTCATCTTGGATTGAGCCTTTAATAAATGTAACTCAACTCATCAATAGTATCTTAGCTAAGAGCCACCAACTTCAAAATGGGAGTAGAGGTGATCTTATGACGAATAAGTGGAGGCAGGTCTCTCCCATAAAGTGCTCTAAAGGGAGTGGTGTGAGATAGGAAGGCAGTGGTACGAGGAGAGTTATGCTACCCGACCATGGAAGCCATACCTGCCCATTGTTTGGCTTGTGGAGCCAAACAATGGAGATAAGTCTCAATGCTTCGGTTGACAACCTCCATTTGTCCATCTGTTTGTGGATGATACGTTGAACTATGTTTCGACATTGTTCCTTGCAAGCTTTTAAGAGCCTATTTCAGAAAAACTCATGAATACCTTGTCACGATCCGACACAATGGAATGTGGAACTCCATGTAGACGTACCACTTCTTTAGTGAAAATTAGTGCCACTAATTGAGCATAAAATGGATGCTTGAGGGCTATGAAATTAGTGTATTTATTGAGCCGATCAACAACAAGGATGGTGTCAAACCCCTTAGACTTGGGCAGTCTCTCTATAAAATCCATAGTCAGGTCATCCCATACTAAGCTTGGTACTTGTAGAGGCTGGAGTAACCTTGGTAGAGATAAAGTTGAACACTTGTGTTGTTGGCAAATAGCACACGTAGCCACATAGTTTTCAATGTCTTTCTTCATGCCCTCCCAATACTATGTCTTTCCTAAATGTCCTCCTATCGGTCCATTATGATAGTCCTTGAGGAGAGTAGCTATGATAGGAGATCCTTTTGGTAAAACTAATCTTCCTTTCGTATAGCAATCTACCTTTGCACCCACCAGACCTAGATGGGAATCATGCTTTCTTTCCAAATCCAATATTATATTGCGGAGTGACTTATCATCTCTCACTTGTTGCTATAATTCCTCCATTGCGATCACTTGAGGAATGGATATGTTAGCTAAGCTCACCTCTACCTGCATGTGTGAAAGGGCATCTATAACTTTGATCTCTATTCCAGGCCGATATTGCACCTCAAAATCATATCCCATGAGCTTGGTAATACATCTTTGATGTTTAGCACCCACTAGCCTTTGTTCAAGAAGAAACTTTAAACTCATTTGATCCATACACGCAATGAACTTACGCCTAGTTAAGAAGGGCCGCCAATTTCGTACCAAAGACTGGCCATAAGCTCATAAATCGACTCAGATTCGCTTCACAACAAAATACCACGATCGTAGTGCAATTGGACGTTGTCCCACATCAACACCGCCTCCGGACCATGCCTGTGACGCCAGTCGATTTCCACAATGAAGGTGTCATGAAACTGGAGCAGATTGGGATTGTGTCTTTGCTGTTTTGTAATCTTTAAATGCTTCTTCATGCCATACTCATCTTCCACCCAAACTATCCTTTTGAGTCGCTTCCGTAAGCTGCTAAGCTATTTTGTTGTACCTTGCTACACATTTTCTGTAGGTGGCCTCATTGCCTAGGAAACCACGCAGAATTCCTCGTGGTTCTGGGTAGCCATTTACATTGCTTCGATTGTTTATTGGTCAACAACCACGCCTTCTTCAAAAATAATTGTCCCAAATACTCCACCTTACTTTCAAGTAATGCAACATTTTGAAGAAGAAGTGGTAGTTGTCATTCTTAATATTCCTTCTAATACTTCACTAAGTGTCAGACATGCTCTTCTATTGTTTCTATCGTGAAATTAAGATTTCATCAAAAAATTCTAGAACATATTTTCTAAGTAGTGGTTTGAATACCTCATTCATGAGAGCTTGAAAAGTGGTTGGTGCATTCATGAGGGCAAACAACATAACGAGAAACGCATAGTGTCCCTCTCGAGTACTGAAAGTTGTCTTTGGTACATCCTTCTGGTATACACGAATTTAGTGGTATCCCGACTTGAGGTCCAGCTTGGAAAACACTTGAGCTCCATGTAGTTCATCCAACAACTCGTCTATCACTGGAATCGAAAACTTGTCTGGTATGGTTTCCTTGTTAAGGGCTCTAAAATCAACACAAACCAACTCTCAAATTTTTTTTTACCAACAATATAGGGCTTGAGAATGGGCCATGGGCTCACATTGTATGAATATCTCCTCGCATGTTAGCATCTCCTCGACTAGCTTTTCGATTTCTTGTTTTGGACATACGGGTATCGATAAATTGACTGGATTGGAGCAGCCCCCTCTCCTTCAAAATTATAGCATGGTCTCTGCCGCCGGGGTCAGGCTTTGGAAACAACCTCATGGTTCGCCTAACACTGGAATGAGAGTTGATATAGGTCTCAACCCATCGCCTCAACCAGCCTCCACAACCACATTCAACTAAAATCCTATGCCCTTTTTTTGGTTGTTCGAGCAAGGGCCTTTAACGAAAACTATTGATCAAGATAAACTTCCGTCACCCTGATGGTAATCACTACGCCCTTCGTACGAAATCTCATTCTTTGAAGTTTCCAATCGACCGTGATATTGCCTTGTGCTCGGAGCCATTGGATGCCTAATATTATATCTGAACTGGTTAGATTAAAAGGGAGGAAATCTTCCATTATCTCTCAATCTCTTGCAATCGTATCGCGACTCCGCAGATTTCCTACTCTTGTACCGACCTGCACTCGGGCAATACTCCATAAGCCCCCGTTTCCATTGGTGTTAGCTTCCTTACTAATTCCAAAGAGATGAAGCTGTGGGTCTCCCACTATTGATGAGAACCATCACTTCCTGTGAACCAATTTCCCCTGCAACTTCATGGTTTTTGGTGACGTTAAGCCCATCACAAATTTTTGAGATAACCCCACTTCTCTTGATTGGTCGTCTTCAACCTCCACATCGGCTCCTCGTATTCCAAGAAATTGCCCTCTATTTTAGTAAGCCTTGGGTCCCCCATTTTAGCTTGCTTCTCCCTTCCCTCATCATCCAACACCATCATTACTTGTGGTACCACGTTATTTAGTAACAATGCCCCATCATAAACTTCCTTTACTCAAAGAATAACACTGTTCCTTCGCCCTCTTTTCCATAATCTCAGCCTCAGTCAACCGCTTGAATTGCAACTCCTTCCTTGCCCCCCACTTTTGCCCAACGACCGGAGTTGTTTTACGGGGAAAATGAAGCTAGGGCTTGGTTTCCTCAATCGGGGCATGTTTCGCATGGTATGGTGGGTTGTGGGTTTCTCGGGCTCCAAGTGACGACGGTAGCTTGCTTAATGTTCTTTCAAATGTATCAAGGAGTCATCATACGCCTAGCCCATTTGGTTGTAGTCTCCTTAATTCAGCCTATATGTCGCCCAGTCATGGCTTTTTGATGTGTGAGCTTCCTTCTAACACTTCCCTTGAAACTCCTGCTAGTGATGCAAACTACTCAAGCCAACCACTCTGCCGACATAATCCCTTATCGACCTCTTGACTCAAGGCATTAGTGCTTCATACATCGCCTCCTGAGATGGCCCGAACTCTCTTAGAAAACATCATCTACTTTAGCTCTATCCACCTTAAATGGACGTCGACCATCCTCCAATCAAAACCATGCATGGCCTCACTCTTCCATATACTTAGCAACCATCAGCCTCTAGCTTCTCATTATCTCAATATTAGATTCATGTCGAAAATTTATTCAATTTGAAATACCCAACCATCTGGTCAGCTCGCAAAGATTATAACCCAAGTCATCGACTTGATTATCCCTACGCTGCGTGTTCTTGCCTAGACCCATTCTCTGCATGCCATGTCATCTTTCGGCTCCACCCGATTTCAGTGTTCTTTCACACTCTGTCGACTCTCCACTGCGGTTTTCTCAGTCCGCATGCACGCCCACACGCTGCTAGACCCCTCCTCCCATTGCTACGATTGGGTAAGTTGGTCAGTCAAGCTTCACCATTATGGCATCCAAGCCCCTTTCCTAGGTTGGAATCCGTTGGAGACTTTCGTGAACTGAGTCAAACTCCTCTCTAAGAATGAGATTTACTGACCACCTCCTCCTCCATAACCTGCCGCCCACATACTCACGGCTCAGCTGCAACTCACAGGTGTTTTCCATCCTTGTAATGATCGTTATGCTCCGATACCACTTTGATACACAACCATGTTGACTCAACTGACAAGCCAGCAGTAAATAGGGCAAAAGTATGAAGAATCTAAATTTATTTGAGATGTAAAAACAGCATTAGAAAAAGTAGACATCTCGAGAGGTTTGTGCCTCCTATGACTTGGCTCAATACCCAGCCAAAAGATGCCCAGACCACTCTCCTTTCCTCCTATTAAACCAGCCCCTGCCCTCTGCAGCTGGTTTCTTAACAACCCTGGGTCTCCCCAAACAATAGGGTCTGTGAGCATATTCCCTGTTGCTGCCCACTTTCTTCCCCCCATAGGCACTTTGCCATCCAGCTCCCTGCCCATGCCCTCCTCACTTAGGTATAAACGGATGGGGGTTTATCAATTTGATAGTGGCTCAAACATGCCACTTGTGGTGCCTCCTCCTCATTATCCTCATTGTTAGTCTATAACAAAGATTGTATTTGTAAGAAAACATGAACTACCTATTTAGGCATAAATAGAGTTTAGTTCCTATGTGATATTTGGTTTTTCCATGTTATAATTACCATTTATCCAGACAGCCATAAAACTTGTCGTTGTTTATTGTTTTTTATTTTTGTTCATTTGTAACACTATAGTGTTATTAACAATTGGGAAGCTCTATAGTTAATTGCTTGTTGTGATCTCTAAGGTAACATTAGCCTATGTTTAGTACTCACAAAGTTTAAAGGAAAAGAAAATTAAAGAGAAAAAAAATACAAGGAAAGAAAATGTGATGAAAATTTTTAGGAATTTTTCTTGGTTGGTTGTTTATGGGAAAATTATTGAGGGAAATTTGAATTGTTGAAAGGATCAATTTCTCAAACTTTCCTCAGAAGCTTCTCATCTGAGGAAAATGGTGGAAAAATCTTTCCATTTTTCTTACTCTTATTATTAGTATTTTTCTTCCCTTGATCAAAATACATAGTCATTTTCCTTAACATTTTCTTTCTTTTCTTTGTAATTCCTGGTATTTAACCTTAATTTCATTTTGTTAATATCTATACTATAGAAGCAGACAAAGCCTTGTGCCAGATGGCCTTGAAGCTTGCAACAGCCGTTTTTCTTAAATTGGAAAGTTGTTAAAGCTGCTTTCAGTCTGTTCTGAATTTAGACCTGCAACATTGAATGTGCAGGTAACTGCAACTGTTTCATCATCAACGACTCCCTTCCTTTCAAAAGGAAACCAGTGTTATCTGGTCTCCACCAGGTTGGTTTTCTAATTTAACCAAGCCGTGATTTTTGGGCCATTGTTTATTTCAGGAAAGGCTCTTAATTTATGGTTTTACTTATTATTTAAAAATTGACTGTGTCCAAATCTGTTTGTTGTGCAGTATAGATGAAATATTTCCCCAGTAAGTTTGGGTAAACTTGCAGGTGGTGCATCCATGGTTTTAAAACCAGGAGAATACCTTATGCATTTTGGTATTGCTGTAAGTTGCCCAACTTGCATCTTTTATTTTAATTTCCTTAAATTTATGGAAGTTGACATGATTTGGTTACACTTGTCCCTGCTGAGATGTGCTGTACATTTTCATGTTATTTTGCAAATCGTGGTATCACAGGATGGTTGCAATGGTGCATTGGATTTCAGAAAGTTACGGAACCAGGGCTAACAATTTTAGAGGTTGGACCCGACTAAAGCCTTTGATGAGTATATGATACTTGGTTGGGGCTGTGGATATCCTCCATCAGTCCAACCACCAATTTTGTAGTGTTTCTATGCTACCGTGGGTGTTCAATCATTTTTAAAATGTAATGTATCCAGTAACTGAGTTTTACCATACATTACAGGAATGACTTAACACTTCACAGGTACAATGCGATGCATTGGCATTGGGGTTCAGCAAATGGCTCTCATTTATTGTGCAGCCTTTTTTTTTTTTTTTTTCTTTTTTGTGTTTTTATCAAACTGCACTTTATTCTAGCTCTTCGCTTCTTTGGTGTGCTTTTCCTTCTTTGTGCTCAGATTGTCTAGTATTTTCATTTACTCCATGCATCTGGATTATCTGGATTTAATTCCTGGTGACTTTTGGAATGAAACCATCTGTAGAATCAATGGTGGAGCATTATTTACTATTATTTTTGCAAAACATGGATGACCGAATTTTGTAATTTGAAATCCACCATTTTGATGTTCCACGACTCTACCAGTACGACTCTACCAGTACCACGCTTTACACTCACATCTCTGGTTTATTTTCTTTTTGCAGATCTTGTCCTAAAGGATAAAAATCTTGTTTAGCACCTTGCTCATCAACGAATTGATGGGCTAACTATGACTGTGAGTTCAATCAGCACATCATGTACTGTCTTCTTTGTCAGGTTATTCCTGTCCATTCTCGCTCAGTAACTGAAGTTTTCCTTTTGAAAATTTCTCATTCTTTATGTCGTCTGTAAATGTCTCTGCAACATCTAAGTAAGATGAGTCTATAAACGCCGACAGCTGAGTACTTGTTAGCTCAGTTACAAACATGCTTTTAGAGCCTATAACAGAAGCATTAAGGCTCTCCTCATCCATATTTTAGTGTTCAGTGGATTCCTATTTTGTAACTTAGTTTTTCAGGTTTGAAGTCCCATTCCCTGTTCAATATATATATATATATAAATATTGGTGTGGCTAATCTTATTAATTGGTGGTTGCCGACCATTCCTTATTTCGATTGCGTTGCAGCCGGTTCTTGCTGGCAATGTGGTGTTGTGTTTCTTCTTCTAACCAAAATTCCACCTCCCAGAGAGTACTGCCATCTTCTGATTAAAGAAAGGGAGGATACTGCATTGCCGCCTTGTAAATTGTATCTGTACCACTTGTAGAGGGTTGAAGAATTGAACCATGGTGCCATTGATATATATTTGTAAGATCTATTGTGTGTTTGTAACCTCGTTTTGTTTTTTTTCCCCACTGAACAATGTAATTCCTTTGTTTCACTCCCACCCACCCCTCAGAGAGCCTTGGTTGATGTGAATGCAAGATCATTTATACTTTCGTCCTGTACCATCTCACGGTATTAAGCATTTTTACATCATCTTAAAATGAGGCTGAAGACTCATTTTGTGAATTTTGAGAGATGTCATTCTTTCACATGACCCAAATCCATCAATACCTCCCCATCACTCCCCACTCCAATTTCCACCAAAAAAGGGGAGAGAATTGATCTTTGCATTCTTGATATGCAAACGCCATCAATCACTTGCATAATATTCAATTCTCCATTATAATTGAAACTGCCTACTAGTATTAAATAGCCTTAAATCACAGTAAAGTGAATATTACTACTTCTGCAAATCTTTTTTTTTCTTTTTCTGTTTTTAATCAGTTTCAATTTTACGCAAGAGCTCTGAATTTATTGGGATCTTTTCGAAAAATAATAATAATTTTTAAAAAAAATCTTGAAAAAGAATGGTTTGAAAACTAATCTTAAGTATAGTGTAGTTTTTTTCACGTAATCTTGACACGTAGGATAAAATTTCAAAAGGTGTGTTTTAATAGTAAAAAAGGCCAAGTGTAAAGTTATTTAGAAGGTGTCTTTTCAAGAGATTTTCATTTTTTTGAAATTTTTAGAAAGGATTTTTTCAAACGACACTTTTAATATAATATTTTAATAATTTAAAGACATTTTCAGTTTTTGGAAAAGTGTCTATTTTTTTGAATTTTTAGAAAATGTTTATATAAAAGATACTTTAATATAACATTAACAATTATAAACGCTTTTTCAAGCAAAACACTTCGCTTTTCGTAGCCTCTTTAAAAGACACACGCTTAATATAAATTCAAAATTTTAAATTATAAAAGCTGTTTCTTCAAAAGGATTAAAGATAATATTTTAAATACCAAAGTGTTTTTTCATTCTCTTGAAGAGACAATTTAAGTCTAAATTCAAAATTCTCAAAATTATGAAAGTGTTTCTTTAAAAGACACTTTTATTGTAAATTCAAAATTTTCAAAATTATAAAAGTGTATCTTCAAGAGACGTTTTCAGCTTACATTCAAAAATTTTAAAATTAGAGAGTGTCTTTTCAATGTAGAAGGTATCTCTTCAAGAGATACTTTTAGATCAACGTGACAAAAACTATACTAGATTTAGGCATATTTCTATAGTTTTGGACATATTTAGGTTAGTTTAAAATAAAAATTACTAAAATAAGTTTGAAATGAAAATAACGCCTAAACTAAATACAATATAGCCCACGTCGGTATACACATTAATAATGCCGCAATCACTGACTACAACATTGAACTTTAAAAAATTACAATTATTACACAAATGACTACTAGATTTAAACTTCATAAAATATCATGTCAAAGATTATCGCTTTTCTTTAAAATATAGGCACATTTTTTTCTTTCTCCATTTGCTTTTCTCCTTTTTCTCCTCCACTCCTCCTCCTCCTCCTCCGATGACTATTGGAGCTGATTTTCCATGCATTTTGAGCTATCCTACCGCCTACTCTATTTCTAATCACCGCACTATCCTCCACAAAGAAGTAAACCTACTTGTACTCTCGATTTTAGGGCTTTGTTGGGTGCGAGAGAATACGACAGACATGAATTGTAACGCTCATTCCGACAAGAGCACAGACGTACATGTAACCTGGGGTGGTCGCATTCAGACACCAAAGATTTTTAAAGCGTGAAGATTCTAAGTCATGATAAGGATAAAATCAGGAAAAGCTTAAAAGAATCGACACTTTCGCAATTGGCCAGAAAGTTGAAAAGGAAAATAAATTGGGTGACTTTAAAAGAATATATGGGTCCCACTTGAAAAAAAAAAAAAAACAAACATAAAAGTTAAATGGCAATTGGCAGGGGAAGTTCGACAGACAGAGAGTGCTTGAGGTGAGAGAGATTTTTTTTAATTTATTTATTTTCTTCGTTTCTTTCTTCGATTTATGGAAATCGGACCGTCAGAATTCATCTACTAACGAAAAGCGCTCTACGCGACGGCGCTAAGGGCGCATGGCTTAAAAACACGGGATTTATCGAGAATTGCAAAATTCAAAAATCCTAATTTTTGGTTTTTCTCATATTTGACGAATGCTCTAACAAATGTAATTTTTCTGACAAAGAGCAGTTACTTCACTGACGAGAGAGTTACGTAGGTACCGAAATCACAGGATTTCGTCGGATTTCCACGTGAAATAGTGAATACATATGAATACGTATAAATAGTGAATACGTATGAATATGTATGAATAGTGAATATGTATGAATACGTATGAAGGTGAATACTGCATGAATAGTGAATAGTGAAGTACGTTAAGTTTTAATCATTATAGCAAAGCATTAATGTTTTTGCCAGATCTAAGCCAAAGATGTATAAGCAAGTTGACGCTGGTAAGCCAAGAATGCTACCAAGTTTAGTAAAGTTATAAAGGCGTAGTACTCAAAATCATTTTCTAAACGAAGCAAGTGGTAAATTACAAATTTGAAAAGTGTTGAAAAATATAAAGTAATTATAGCAATTTTTTACCTCCCACTTGTTATACTCAACAGAAAGTTCGATTCAAAGATTTAAGAAACATTTGGTCGAAGTTTAGCAAAAAACCCTGCATGACACAAACATTTCCTAATGATGTATTCGATTGTGCATGGCAAGGTTATGGGATATTATGACTAACTATATTGCCCTGGCTTCAACGGGGGTTAGATCTTGTATATATTTATATAAAGGAGTCGCCCTCCGCACATTCGAGGTATATACTTAGCTACGACTTAGTACATACAGCGAAGGAGGTGTTGTCTGTGGTGTTCCATCACCGGCATTTTGCTCCGAGGTTCCATTATGCTATATAGATCCTGTCCGTGTTCACCGAACCATATTAGCCGGGTAGTGTTCCGAGGTTCACTATCGATGCCAGGTTCCAAGGTTCCGAGGCATCAGGTCTAGGGTATTTGAAACTGCCACAAATGGCTGTATTTCGATTTACAAGATAAGACTTTCGATATTAACTACCACCAAAACAATTTTCGCCAGTTGGTAAATAGTTTTCTCAATGGGGCCAAGAAGAGAAATAGTTTTAGAACACTAAATGGCTTTCATAAAGAAAAACTCGCTTCATAAAACAATACAACTATTTATACGATTTTCATATTGGGAGCAGACATACAAAGCATAACAACATTTAGAACTTATAGTACTCATCGAGCCCGCTTGGCCTACAAAGCTTATTTTAAAATAATTTTTCAGTGCAGCGCTAAGCCGAAAGACTTTTCCAGATCCTTAGTCTGTGATAACTGTTGTGATTATATATGCTATACAGTAAAGTAAAAGTAGTAAAAAGTTAAAATGTGACATTTTGTATATGTAAATATTTTGTAAAATATGCATGCATGGTTTTGAGAAAAACAAAGTTGCAAGTAAAATTATGTTGGATTATCTTACCCTTTATATTTGATGAGGACCGTAGAGGTCCTTATTGTTGTAATGGACATTTGGAAAACATCGTGTGGCCACATGCTGATTTTATTTTAGCTGACCCACCGCAATACATGTCAATGATTTCTCGTTAATCGCAGCGATGATTGATAGAAAAGTAAAAAATTTTATAACCCACGCTTCCAAATACAGCCAAGAGTTTTAATCTGGGCTTAGGGCTTCATGGTAACTTGTCACGAGCGAGCTTGGCTAGAGGTTATTGTGGAGCACTGCAGCATTTCGTCACTAGGAAGGGTCCGTCATGAATATGGCAGTATTGTTGTATTTTGTAAACCTGAAAAAATTCGAATTTTCTGAAAAAGGGCAAATGCATTATTTCGTAAAAAATCTTAAATTTTCTAAATCGACGACGAACGGATTTCTCATCGTTGAATCACCATTAAATCTGGGTTTACTACCAATTCCGCGACAATGGAATTTCACGCCGAGTGCGACCGGGTGTCTAGTGTCGTAAAACTACTAAAGGAGAGACATGATGTGTCAAAGTCACCAACTACATGTACCCATGACACATGTCAGACGAGTCGAGAGAAGATGAGATGGATGACTTAGATTAAGTCATGTATCAAAAATCAAGAAAAAGGGACAAGATGGGAATTATGAAAATGTTTAATGAGAATAAGACAAAATGCTAAATAATCTTCTTCTCCATTATTCAAAGTCAAAAACGTGTGGGCTTCAAAGGGCTAAAGTTGTTTTTGAGTTTTGAGAGAGGAGTCATTCTCTGAGACTCACTGGACTGGTCTGCCTCGACGAGCAAGAAGCAAAGCTCGATCTACGCGGCCAGCTGGCCAGACACACTGTGAGCCCCTACAACCCATGAGGTGCGGATATTTTCCTACTTGTGTTATTCTTCGCTAAGAGCCATGTAAATGGTTGGGGATGTTCTAAGGCTTGATTAATGCGCTTCTTTCTGGGCTCAAAAACATTTCCTGAACCGGCTTTAAAAATCCTTATTAATAGGGTCAGAATGCTGCTTAACTTAGGGTTTCAACGTCACTTCTTAATAAATGCACATTTTTTGCAAGGCACTTTATGATGCTGAGTGATTCAAAATGAATCTTCAGTTTGTTAATTATTCATATTACCTTATGTTGTTGATGAATTTATAATACATTTATGTGGATTAATTATGTTAGTATATACATGTTTTATATATTATCATGAGTTTTATTGATCTAGATTACGTGACTTACATGACTTTAATCTTGCATATTAGAGCGAGTGCATGATATAAATTTAAAATAAAACGAAAAATGTTTGTGAAAGGAATTTCACAAAGATTTTCCGAAGAATTACAGAGTTGTCCAAACAAACACTGATGAAGACTATGACTGCTTGAAAAATATCCAAAGAATTCGCCGAGGGTAGTCCAATATATTTAATTAAATTAGATAGTGAGTTTTGAGAACAAAAGCTTTTGTTTCTGAAAATCGACATTTTACTCACATTCGGCTGAGTGATACGTGAGGAGTCTACGAGACTCTAAGACACGTGGATTGCTGGGGTAATGTAGACATTCGAAAGCAGTTCATGTAATCATTGATGTGATTGTTTGCCATGACATGCAATTTAGGGTGGGAGTAACCCAATGTAGGAAATTATCACCATCGGGCTTTGTTCACTCCCGGCTGAGGGATCATCATTTCGTGTACATGGAGTACACAGGAGGACGATGCTCACAATAAAGCCAGAGCTTAGAAGAAGTGCCGTGTTGTATTGTAGTAGACTTTGTATAACATGTACAAACTCTAAATTTTTAATATATGTTGAATTAAAAGTGATTTATTAAATTCCTTGAACCTATTGTATATAGTTATATATTTTTGTGAGTATTGATGGCATGAGCCCAAGTGGCTATTTTATCGATGGACCCGGTGTGGTCGTGCTGCTGGATTGTCGGGACAAGTTTTATGCACCGGGTGTAGCCCCGCACAAACCCAGACTCGCCTGATTGGTGAGGGTGTCAAGTCATCTGACATCCACTAGTATTCCAAGAGTCGATGGCTTGTCAACGGACTTCGCCTCGGCAAGATCACAGATTCGCGATGCAAAATGAAACTATAACAAAGAAGAATGACAAACTGATAATTTTCTACATGATGAAACCCGGATTGCTCACTTTGTTTCAGACATTTCATTGATGTTTACGTGTAAAACCAAAACCATCAAATATTTTCTACCTGAGACTAGCCTCGGTAGTAAGTATGATCCATTTTTGAGATTATATTTACTAATGACTCCCAACCTAGGCGGAGTCCTCTGTGTGAAACCCGAAAACTCGCATCAATGCGCTTCTGAAACCCCATTATTTATGTTGATTCCATGATGATATTTTTCCTCTTTAGATTGTAAGCAACATCTGTTTCCTTTCATGATTTGAATCCCAAGAACCTGATAATTACATTAATATTACATTAATAAAATGGGTTTATACATAGGAGGATTGGTTTTTTTTTATGGAGTATTATATAGGAGGATTATTGTGCCAAAATTATGTAATTGTAAGAATGAAGATAAAAAAAAGTCTCTTATAGTTAGACGAACATAAGGTGTGTGCGCACCCGATTGGAGTGAATTATGACTTTATATGTATATCAATTTTATAAATATGGTTAAAAATATAAAATTGGAATTAAAAATTGATGCACGTGATCACTGACTGTAATTGTATATTAATCGAAGTACTTTTTATCAGGTGAATAACGATCAAGCAGTCACTTTATATCGCAGACTAGTTGGATGCATAAATTCATGATCGTGATTGTATATTAATATATATTATTTTTAGTCATATTCATAATAACGATAATTTTTAGCCTATACATAATATTAATGTAGCGTGATATTTGTGTAGGTAGCAGAGATTCATACATCGAAGAGCTCTGCTGCCCATCTACTTGATATATGTTTAGCTTATCGGGGAGATTTGGTGGACATGTCACAATTTATCTCGCTTGAGGATCAGAGAGTGACATTGTCCTGAGCGAGTCTTACATCACCCGCCTTCAATGTGATACCTCCATCTTAGCCGATATAGCAAAAGCTACATTTGTAACTTTAAAGGATAGGACGAGGACGCTTACAAGTACGATTGGGAGACATATGATGCATAATAAGTTGCCTTATTAGAGAGGATCATCACATCAATTTCCTACGATCGCTATTATGACTCTATCCATATACGAATGGTATCGACGTATTACACGACGTTTGATTACACCACTACTCCATAAGGATCAAATGAGGTATCATAATACAGCCACAGCATCCCACTTGTTGGTAAGTAAGAGTCTTTAAATTCTCGATTATTTTCCAAATTTAATTATCAGATAAAAATTTGCAACATGGCTGGTTTTTTTTGTATTCCTGTGATGGTGACATTGCTACTATATCCTCGCGAGGCTTACCCGTGTATTCATTGTACTTCATTATCTATCATATTGCTAGATTAGTTTTACGCCTATTTGGAGAGGATCATCGCTTCGTTGCACACGATGAGGAGGCATCTATATCACATGGACCATCCATCAAACCTCTTACGTTATCTAATGTAGTTAAGATGCAACCGATCCGAGGTCGAGGGAAAGGAAAGGGAAAGGGATAGGTGGTGGGTGAGGTCATGGTCGACCTGATGAGCGAGGTGGCCATCAATTAGGTGGTCAGGCTAATAGTCGTCGACCGATGAGACTTACATACCACCCGAAAGGTTCCACACCACCGAGACTTTCTATACCACCCGAGCATTCCACACCACCCCTCGAGACCTTAATATCCCGAGCATTCTACACCACCCCCTCGACATCACCACCGCAGCATTCCACACCACTTCAGACTTCATACCACCCAAGTATTCTACACTACCCCCCGAGACTTCTGCTCCACATGTCATCCCACCACTACCACCCACATCTCTAGTCTTACGAGGCCACATGTTTACCATCTACGACCTCACCATCACTTACAGCATTGCCTCATATTGATGAGACCATGATTGACCTTTATTCCACTCTGCATGCCCACCTAGGCGACTCGTGGTCACACGCCCTACTCCCGCTTAGCTAAAAGTGGAGCGACACTGACCAGACTCCTTAACCTGCTTTTCGAACATTAGTGGGCCCATTTCATATATATAATTTCATAATGAAATAAAACTTGTAATACTACCACCGTAGTGGTGTTTAAACCGCCGCGCATATATTCCCGAGCCTATCCCATTTCAGATATAAAACAAATTCCACTATTACAAAAAATATTACATTAATAGTGCATAACATAGTCAAAAACCTACATCAGGTGGACTCCTATGCAATGTCTCATGCTCGCACCTACACGGATGAAACATCCATGTTTATGAAGCAGTAAACAGATAACATATACGACCACTTTGAAGCGCTTCCACCAATACATGATACATATAAGATAATGGGCATATAATTTATGTATACTGTAATTCCCATAATGTAGTTTTCATATAACATAATTCTTATAAAAGGGTTTTCATATCTCCCGTAGGGAGTTCGTAATGGGGTAGATTCAGACAGTATGCACCAGAGTACAATACGTAATATGAACTGATTACTTATGCTTCTTATCGGCTCATTATTCATATTCCTTATCATATAAAAAGTTCACAAGATAGACTAAAGAATAATTATATGTGTTTTCATGCTTGTTATTTTGTTCTTAATCACATTAGCAAATAAGGGTAAGAAAAAAATGTTTGCCCAACGACAGGATCGAGGCAAGAAGGTGTCAAAAGCATTTTCATGTTAACTTCATACATGTACCGATCCTTTCATTCGAATTAACGAAGAATATAACAAACAGGTCGTAGGACTGCAATGAACTCAACAACTTGGAAAAATTTGCATTTAACATCCTCTCGACCTTAAACCACTTTGAGTACTGGTACTCAACTTTCAAGATCAGATTCTTAACATCCTCTCAATTAAAACAGCCTTTGAGTACCTAGATTCATCTTTCAAGACAAAGACTAACATCCTCCGACCAAAAAACAACTTTCTGGAAAATTCTGGGGATTTAATATCCTCTAGACCAAAACAACTTTGAGTACCGATACTCAACTTTCAGTACTGGTGTTCACCTACGATTTCTGCAGGTTTGTTTATTTTCACTCGAAATTTCCAACCAAAACCCAAAACCAACCATAAAATTGAACTAACACCAACAAAAATCACTTTTATATAGAGATGTTATTCTAAACCTAAAACATAGGCAAAGAGCAGAGGTAGGAGGGTTTCCAACCAACAACCATACTTTCCTTTACAAAATTCCATACAAAGCTCCATACTAACAAAATACGGCAGAAGCCCAAACATTTAATTTCATACCTTGATTTATTCTCTACTTCTTGAGCCAAATAGGAACCTGAATAAATGGAGAAAAGCAACCCAGAATGGCTTTCTCTCCCAAAACCGTGTCTTAGCTCTCCTTAGCTCCTAAAATGGATAATCCCAAAATGAGATATTTGGCTATTAATATGCTAGCCATGTTTGGTCTTATCCTCTTTGATTAATTTCCAGCCTTTGCATTTGATCCTTATCTTTTATTATTTGCAAATCAACTTATCATTGTTCTAACTTAGCATGTAATCTTGTATCCATGTCACTCGGGTCCTTAATTAGCAAATTATCACTTTACCCTTAGTACTTCCACTTCCAAAAATACAAATTTTACTTATATTATACCTTAAACTCGTATTAAATACTGTGGTTTAATCTTGGTATTACACGCGCTCCAAGTATACGAGTCTGCTCGCTCTTACCTTCCCACCCTTTGGGGCCCATCACCCATTTAAGATTGCACACGCCCTTCGTGATCATCTAATGAGCATTCCCAGGTCTTATCAGAGACAAAGCTCCATCACGTGGGAATTCATTGATATCTATTTATATTTTTATACATTTTTACTAGATACGCTATGTATATATTTATATGATTTGGTTTATATAATGAAAATTGTTGTGAATCATTGTAATTTCGATGATTAAGTTAATTTGGAGGAAATGATTGTAACATATGTAATAATGACTAGAATGTATTTTGATATGTGTAATTGATTGTATTTGGATAGGTGGGTTAATTTGGATGAAATAGTTGTAATACAAGTGTATGACTTGATTATATTTTAAATAGGTGTATTTTGGATGCAAGTTGGTTAAATTTGGAATGAAATGGTTGTAATGTATGTGTAATGAATTTATATTTGGATAGATGAATTTGTCACTTAGGCATTATATGTAATTTCAAATTAGATTGTATGTAATTTAGGCATTATATGTAATTGATTTGTATTTGATAGGTGTAATTTCATAATTGGGTTGGTTAATTTGGATGAAATGGTTGTAATGCATGTGTAATGAATTGATTGTATTTTCTGGATAAATGAATTTGGTTGTAATTTAGGTATTATATGTAATTTCAAATTATCATTTTTTTATCAAAATACCAATGCTGCCAAAAAATTACAATGTCATAATGCCGATCGCGATAATATCAATGCCAGATGTTTATTACCGCTTAAACGCACTAATTTAAACATTATTTTTAATTTCAAACTTATTTTGGTACTTTAAATCCAACCTAAATATACCCAAACTCATATTTCTAAACCTTTATTTTTCATCAGCAAATGTCTAAAAGCCCAAATTTACTGCGTATGATCAACCCCCCTAATTTCAGACAAATGTAAACAATGTCTATAATTTGAACTATTAGGTCATTCATACGACTGGTATGACTTAGTGATAATTGTACGAGTTGAATCGCAATTAAAACAGGCTTAAAGCAAGAAATAGTATTAGTTTCATTTTTTTCTTTTTTTTAAATAGTTTTAAAATTAAAAAAAAAAAAACAGGGAAGGGATGGGTGTCCGTATCCGGCCATGGCTTAGGGCGGCCCTAGAAGGAATACAGCAAATTCACTTTGGTCATTGTGTTCCCACCTTTTTACCCGTTTCACTTTAACTATAACCTTTTTTTTTTTTCTCATCCACGTGTCCATTTCTCTCTCTAGTCTCTCTCTTAAGCGCGCCCCTTCCATCCATTTCCCCTTACAAGAAAACAAAACAAAAATAAAAATAAAAAGGTTATTGTGGTCAATATCTTATTAAAAGTATTATAGTATTCTTAAATCATTTTAATATTTATTTTATATATAAAATACTTTTTGAAGACCAAATTCGAAGATGGAAAAATATGAAAAAAATGAGATGATTTGTAAATTTTGAAACATAAAAGTCATTTGCTCCAATAGTAATATTGTATCCTTTCATCTAAATAATAAATATTTATTTAAAATATTCCACTTCCTTTTTTGAAATACTCTTAAACTTACCTAATGCTATAGAAATCTGATCCATATGGTTTACTAACTTTGTTAGAGATAATAAAAGCGTTTGTTTCACTAGCATCTGCAATGCATTATAGTAGTACATGTAGAGGTGGATTTGTATCCGGTATCGATAGATAGGGATGGACATGGATTAGTTAATCGGACCATGATATAAAATAAAAATTGATAATTGATTTTTGATTTGTTATTTATATAAATAAAAACTCCATCATTAATATAGTTAACTTATGTTCGATTAATTATATATTAGTTTTCTATTAATCATAATTAAAAAATAAATTTATAATTCTATAATTACATATTAAAATTCAAATTATAATAATTATTATAAATACAATAGCAAAAATACGAAGAAAAAAAAAGTATAATCTATTCATTTACAATCTTATGATACTTATATATTTATAATATATCTACAAATAATATATAAAATTTTATAAATGATAATTTAATAAGTATATTATAATTAACTACGTGTTTTAACAACTTCAATACAAAACTAAATCCAAAATAAATCACACCTATATGTTTTGATTTGAAGAAATGGTAAAAAATTTGGGTTTTAAAGAAAAAAGTAAGTCACATATAAAATAAAAGCAAAAGTTCATAACTCACACAACTAAATAAACATATATATATATATATATATATATATATATATATATATTCGTTTGCTAATCAAAAATCACGTTTTATATTTTCGTAAATCGAAACCTAAATCGAAATCGAGATTTGTGTAAAACAAAAACAAAAACCAAACCGTTTTATTTGATTAACCTATTTTTTGATTTGATTTTTGTTTGATTTTTGGAATGATTCAATTTGTAAAGTTTTTTGACCCACCCCAATATCAGTCGGGGGGGTTAGGCATCCCTTTAGGAAAACCAAACCCGAGCAGCGGCCATGTGGCCATCGTGCAGTTCCCCATTGAAACATATAATTTTAACAATGAGTGTTGGTTTGAAGGCTTTTCCCTCTCCATAACAAAACTTCTAAATAAAACAAAATAATTATTTTTAATTGTTAACTCCTTTATTCTTACACCATTAGTTTTCGTTTATTTCAAAGAGTCTGGGAGAAAGAAACTTTTCTCGACAGCTAAAGAAACCTAATAAGAAAATCCAACTAACAAACATAAGAAACAGTGCCTCTCTATCGTCCCCAACCCCGCCCCACCCTGATGGGTAATTTTTCTCTCTGACGCCACCTGTTATATATATATATATATTTGTTCACTTACTGAAATTGAGAGGCCAAACCGAAACGCCACTTGGTTGTTCTCTATTTCTAGGCTGTTTTTTCTCGTTTTCTCTTAATTTGCAAGTGTATTTGTTGTGTGTTCGTCAATGGCGGTTCCTCCGACCGTCCCTCTCGTTCCGGCTTCGCTTTACGTGGGTGACCTGCATGCTGATACAAGCGATGGCGAGCTTTTCGACGCCTTCTCCGAATTCAAAAGCCTCACCTCTGTTCGCATCTGCCGTGACTCCTCCTCTGGTCGCTCCCTCTTTTATGGTTACGTAAATTTTATCACTCATCAAGACGGTAATTATCCGTACCGGTCTGTTGTATTTTCGCACTGTCGGTCTGTTACATTTTCGCTATTTGTTCTTTCATTAATTCTGCTTCTAGTTCCTGAAAAGCGAAAAGCAAATAAATCGAAATTCTGAATGGATTGATTTGCATTGTTTTGATCATGACTATACGAGAGCATAAATCTTGAATGGCTTTCGTTGAGATTGGATTGTTGTCATCTTTACGTCCTGTTCGATCTTTTTATCTTTCCCTTTTAAGAAAAGGGAGAAAAAAGAACAGCGAATCTTGAATCTTATGTTGTTTGTATACTCAACTGAGTTTATGCCTTAGTTTCTTACTTGTGCCTCAAATTAAAGATTCTTGTTTAAACTTTACGTGATCTTTTTCAGTTCTTCCAACAATTACTAACTTTAGCCTTTCCCCTTATTTGATGGTGAAACTGTTCTGATTTTTTTTCTCACATTTAATGGGTAGAAACTGAACTGTTGAGTGCTCTTTTTGATTTACCGAGGAAAAAAGAAAGAGACTATTTACTCTGATGAGGATTATACTTGAATGCACTATTGGGATAATTTTGATATTAATTTTAATTATTCTGACTTAGTAATTTTCTGATTTTGCGTAGCTGCTAAGGCTATAGAGAAGATGAATCATAGTATGCTGCATGGAAAAGTGATAAGAGTTATGTGGTCACACCGTGACTCAGATGCAAGGAGGAGTGGAATAGGGAATGTGTTTGTTAAGGCATGTCTTTCTGCTCTGACCAGTATAATTGATGCTGTAATATATTTTGTTTGGTTTTTGGTTGCATTTGTAATATATATTTGCATTTTTGTTTGGGTTTGTGGCAGAATTTGAGTGACTCAATAGATAATGTGAGGCTTCAAGGAATGTTTCAGGAATTCAAGGATATTTTCTTGTCTTGTAAAGTGGTTATGACTGAGGATGGTGTAAGCAAAGATAGGTTTAGAATTAGTTTGAATCAGAGGAGTGTGCAAATGCTGCCATTGAGAAGCTAAATGGCTCCCACGTTGAAGGCAAAAGGATGTATGTGCAACTACCTTCCTTTGTTTTTCCATGCCTGGAAATTTCTGTGCTGAAAATTGTTGTGTCCATTACTTGTATATGGTGATGGAAATGGTCAATTTTTCTCTCCTTATCCTTCTCTTTTTTAAGTAATATCCTTTTAATGCTAATTTATGACACAGATATGTTGGGAAGTTTGTCAGAAAAATGATAGGGTTCTGCCCAACTTGATGCCAAATATACAAATCTTTACAAAGAATTTGATCCAGATCACAGAAGTTCTAAAGGCGAGAAGTTCTTTGAGTTTGGGAAAATTGCTAGCTTGGTTATTTCAAGGACAAAATGGGACGCCTAAAGGCTGGCTCGGGAACCTGAGGAGCTCCAGAAGACGCTGCTGAGCACAGCTTTAAATGGACTTCAAGCAACTTGCAGGCTATATTTTTCTAGCTGTGTTGTCCAGTATGGACCCAACTGCTCTGTTTAAAATATTTCAGGCTACTGGCTATGAGCAGGTTCGAAGGTTTTGTGGCAAAGGCGTAAGCAACAGAAGGCAAACGAGTTAGCTTTTGCGTCTCCAATTTGAGGAGAAACGCAAAGACATATCCTGAAATTATGCATCTCCTCTGTCTTTTCTCCCTAAATTTGTCCCACTTCTGATTCTAGTGTATTATTTTTTAAGTTAACGGTCATTTTCTTCAACTTTTAGGAATCAAAATGTTTATGTCAAGAATATTGATGATGATGTCAATGATGACGACTCTGAGAACACTTCAGCGTGGAAATATCACTTTGCAAAACTTCATAGAGATCATAGAGGAATACAGGGGATTTGGGTTTTGTCTGCTTCTCCACTCTGATGAGGCCAGTAAGGCTGTGAACACTTTTCAGTGGTAGAGTTGGTAGTCACATATTTACAAAACCCAGAATCCAATTCACTCTGTGATGCTCTCTATCACCTGATTCATTGAATCCTTCCTCATCCATAGTATAAAATGAGATGCACAAAAATGGATTTATTACTTTGATCCTTTTTTTTTTCTGCAAAATTTGTAATCCAGTAGCTAACCTCCAATTCGTTTGTCAACTTTCTGATGTTGAGTAGAAGATTAGCTTCTATCAAAAACATTAACCATCCTCATACTATTTCCATATAAGTTTCTGTATGGTAGGTTCAAATGAATGGGAAAATCCAAATTTTTTGAACCTCTTAGCTCCAATTTTACAGAATTTCGCCTAGATGAGACAATGAGGATTTTGACTATTTCACCACAACTGAGAGATCTATAGGGCAAAGAATCATGTACTGTCCAATTTTGCAATAATCATATGATAGGATAGGATTGTAGGAGCATTTAAAAAATTACCTTCAGATGATTTAAAATCAATGAACCTCGTCAAATATTCGCCTGTACAAGTGTTCTGTGTCGGTCTTTACGGTTCATGAGGTTGTCTTATTACATTTTTCATTTTCCCGGTTATAGTTCTTGAGAATAAATGTCAGTCAAATAAGGTTCACATGCATGTCATATTTGTTAATGGCATTTTCATCGTTTATGCTATCTACCCTATGAGATTGATGCTATGAGAATGGTCACAATGAAAGAAAATAAACAACTTTTAAAAAAAATGTTACTGATTACAAATTTTAAAAAGGCTCTGGTAGATAAATCTTTTATTTTTATTGCAATAGTCATGCCTATTCTTTAGGCTAATGGATTCTTAACATACCTATAATTAGAAAATATTTTTTAAATATAGAACAAAAATAAATATTTTCAAATTTTATACAATGGGACAACTAAGCGCCAAAAAAGACGTCGTATTTTTAAAACACAATTTTAGTGCTAATTGGTGGAAATCGTGTTTAAAAAACACGAATCAGTAAAGATTAAATAAGCCAAATCATGTTTTGATCAAAACACAATTTCAAACTGAATCAAAATTCATGGCTCACAAGCCAAAATACGATTTAGTATAAAATATGAAGTTTGGTGTTTTGAAACGCGAGCTATAGGTAAAATTGTGAAATCAGAGCCAAAACACAGATTTCAGCTGTGAAATCGCTGGAGTTTGCTGAACACTATCAATGAAATTATAAAAGTCGCATTGTTGTAGAATTTCCACCTCATTGCTTACTGCCGTAGAATTGGAATTATTTTCCAATCTAAAATATTTTGACAATTATTTATTTAATTATAGGTAAATTTATCAAGAATCCGGCTGCCAATAATCTCATCCTTGAATGTCTTACAGGGTGTTATGTTTCGCAGAAAGCCACAGTGTGGCTATTGCTCAAAGGAAAGGAGGACAGAGTGCCACAATTATTAACTGCAAATATGCATAACGTGGCGGCAGGACTTGCGGGACCTTCTACTCCTGTTATCCCGAGTGGATATCCTCCACTGTATTACACAGCTCCTCCTGTTGTTGTACCTCCAAGACCGGGTTTGATGTATCAGCCTTGGCTTCAGGCAAGCACAGGTTGAGAGGTAAATAACTTTGTTCCTCCAACCAGACCACCTTTCTAGTCATCACCACCCCTATGGTAAATAGGGGTAAATACCGTGCCCTTATTTAATGAGTTCTTATGCTGACCTCGTGGAAAGTCTTTCCTCATTATATGCACCCTTTTTATTATTTTTTCGAAGAGATTTAAATAATAAGATTTAAAATCAAAATATACGACGTTTAAAAATATGCCAAACTAGTACGTTTTTAATCTAAGAAGCCAGCGTCAAGGCCTAATAACGGCGGTTATTGAATTTTAAAAATTTTCAAATACATTTAACGACTCGCCATTGACCATCAGAGCTCATTTTCGCCGCATTTTCGAACATCTCACCAATACCGTCAACGCCGGCCTTGAAAATTTTTTAAAATTCAATAGCCGACGCTGTGAAGCCTACTTTAAATTCCGTTTAAAGATTCCATCCACTGGGTTTGCATATTTTTTAAAACCAAGATTATATTTTAGATTTTTTTTTCTAAATGCACTATTTCCGTACAAAACTCATTTTTCTCTCTATTTTAGGGTTATATCTGTCCAATCATCAGTGATTGCTGTAAAAGTAATTTTATGATTCATTTAGAAAATTGAACCAAGTATCTTGTTTATGCCATTGTCTTTAATGGTTGAGACAATTGACTTGCCGAGAGTTTCTTGAACTTTCCTTCTATTAGATGCCTTAATGCTCCAAGACAGCATAGGCAAAAACAGGGGCAGGACGACGTCTATATTCCAATAGTTGCTGGTCACTCAACTTCATTTATGCCACATTTTCCGCAGCCAACTCAATTAGTGATTTCACCACAAGATTCAATCAATCTGCAGGTTTTGACATTTGTTGCTTGGCCACTTACTTGAGCATGTTTTATTTAAAGGCCTTATTTATGTCACATCTAATACCCATTTAATATCATGATGGTTTCTATATACATTATTGGAAATACTCATTTAGTTTTATTTGGGGATGTAAAGACTTGTTTGAACTAAATTGTGTTAAGATATGTGCTAGTCTATGGAAGCTATTAAAATATGTTTCATTAGAGGAAAGGTTTTTGGATCAGTTCTACCATAAAAAAGGCCTGTCTATTTGGTGTCTTCTCCACAGACTTTGTAGTCCATGAGTGGATTGGTACCTATCTCTTCTACTTCTCCATGTATGGTGGCTGTCATTATACAGTCAGTGAAGCGTGAAGCCCTGCAAACAAACAATGCATGAAAATTTCCTTTGTTTTTGCTCTTTGGTCTTGGGCTAAAATTTAGAGAAATTGGTTTAAAAAGGACAAAAACATAATTTATTTGCAAAACTAACCTCTTGCTAAAGCAACCTTGAAAATGTCTCGTTTCAAACAAAAATGTCCCTAAAAGTGTAAAGGTAAATCTCCCAACATGATAACAAAATGCACAGGGTCATTTTGTCCGGTCCCCCAAATGCCCAAGGGTATTTTTGTTCGAAAGTGTGTCTTTTTGTACTTGTGTTTGGATTTTAATGAAAGGTGTTAGTTTTGCATGGATTTGTCCCTTTTAAACGGTGCCATTTCAAAATTTTATGCAGATTTTGAGTCTCTACCTTGCAGATTTTTTATTTTCCTTTGGGTTCTGCTAAGGGTAGATGTATTTCCTTTTTTGTTTTTGGGCTTTTTGGAGCCTTTAGTATACCTCTTGTATACTTTGGGTTCTCCCTTTTTCTATCGATATATTTTGCTTGTTTGCCTATCAAAAAAAAAAAAAAAAAATCATTGATAATTCCTCTTCCTTCAAATGCATGGGGTTTTTCGGCAACATCTGAAAATTCCTTGAGATCAGCTCTTTCATAATACATACAGAATTCGCGTTCTATAACTAAACTGGTTCAACCTAAAACCCTCAAATCAGGTATCGTTGGCAAACAAACTAGATAGGTAGGAAGTGGAAGCGGATATTAGTCTACCCAGTTCGTAGCAGTTTCTATGGATACCCCACACCCAACTTATTATTTTACTTTGCTGCCTAAAGCTGCTTTGAATGTTGAAGGGTACACCTAGTACATCATGTATGATGTATCTTAGTTGCTGATAAGACATACTAAGAAGTGATTGTTTGATCTTTAATAGGAAGGTGGTGGATGGTTATTTCTCCTTTCCTCTTTCTTTTGTTGCTATTTATCCTAAAATCTTTGTCGAATGTTATAATAAGCTAGAACGATCCTCACTGAATGCGAGTGAAGGAGGTTTGGAGAGAAAATTAAGGTATCATCTAGATATGGAAATAAGGCATTGTTCCAGCAATTTCACATGATCTATTATCTCGTGTTCAGTTTTTGTCTTTAACATTCTTGTCATGTGACAGCATCCCTTCATTCTGAGTTTTATTATTAACCTCGGATAAAGTTATAGATTGACTGTTATGATGTATATGGCACCTGGAAACAAACAGATGGATATGCATGCACTGTGAGATGGTAAATTTTTGTACTAACAGTGAGAAGTGGAATGGAAATTTTCTTAAAATTTGCTTGATGCTTGGTTTTCTTACAACTTTGTTTAAAAAAAAAGGTCCAGTTGCTTAGAACTTTGTTAATTACCTGCCACTTTGTGATAGAGTCAACCCAGTAAAGAATTGTTTGAATCACTGTGCCTTTTGAGTCCTTTTCATGTGCCTTTTGAGTCCATTTCATGCAAATTTCCCATGTATGCTTGCACAATATGCAAGATTTCTCAAATTATGTGGTTGACATGGTTTAAAATGAATTTTGCATTGACATTATTTGCATATGTCCTGTGAATATTGGAGTTAAGAGTTGCACTTTTTTGGTTTGTTAATGATGATAGAAACTTTGACTGAAATTTTACCGTAAAAGTTAGTTTAAACACAATTAAAATACATGGTTTCCCATCAAGTGCCATTTCACTTGAGATTCATTTTTTTTCTCTGCCCCTAAAGCTACATGACAGATATAGTCCACTATTTATATGCTACAAATTCTAACATCTGTGTGAATTGCAGCGGTCTGGGCAAGCTAAGTATGTGCCAAATGGGCGTCCCCATGATATGAGCGAGGGATCCGGAGTCCCATCTTCTGCTTCCACTTCCAATGGAACTGGATCTCAAGGATCAGAGACGCTGAGTAGCATGCTTGCTGCTGCTTCTCCTGATCAGCAGAAGCAGATTCTGGGCGAGCATCTCTATCCCCTCGTCCAGAAAAACAAGGTAACAATAGTAGAACATGGAATTCTCTTTGAATCTTCAAGTTTTTTTTATAATACATCCTATGGCATTAGAACGGTCACAATTTTCTTTTCACACTAATAAAATAAAAGTCAATTTTAAATTCGCTTTATTTGCTTTTAGAAGTCATATTTCTTCCAAAAAAAAAAAAAAAACTCTTGTGGATATATCATTTATGGAGAAATTGTGCCTTTGATACTATTAAAAAAAAATCTCAAATCCTCTTGTGCAGCCTGATCTTGCTGCAAAGATAACGGGAATGCTTTTAGAGATGGACAACTCTGAATTGCTTCTGTTATTGGAATCCTCAGAGTCACTGACTGCCAAAGTGGAAGAAGCCATACAGGTGCTCAAGCTCTCCAAAACTAAACCATCTGGACAGGAAACACTTCATCCTAGTTACCTGGCCTCTGAGGTTGCTGTTAACTGAACAGGTTGGAGACACACTCTATGGTTGGGCTGGAACTCCTCTCTGGCTCTTCTGAGTGAGAGCCAGATTTTTAACAAACTTCCACTTTGATTAGTCTTTACTGCAGTATAGAATATTTGACATTTGACATTTTTGATAACACATCCATCTATCTATCTAAACTCTTGGTTGAAGTATGCTCATGCTATTTTCCATTTTGTTTAATTTTGATTCGGCCTTTAGACCAAATTAAGCCTTTTGCTGCAGAATTTCATTGTTTAGGTGACACACACACACACATTCAGGGTCTGAAGAGACCAAACGGTCCAAACCCATCTTCTTGATAAAGAAAATAAAAAATATTTACGCTATGACCTGATGTCAAAAATTAAAGCCATGGCTTGAAAATAGCCCACCCCAGTATATATCAAAAGGTAACATGTTTTTTTTTTGAAAACAAAAAAGCCAACATGTTTAATAACATTTAATCCTTGAAAATAAAATATTCGACCGTGTTGTTTTCTAGATTAGCCGGGGCTTTCCAATCATAGCTCTTTGCCGTCACTTTCCTCACACATGCATATATATATATATATATATATATATATATATATATATATATATATCCAAAAGTATCCTTACTAATACACGTTTTTATCTTCATTCAATTCATTTTAATTAACGTTTCTTAAGAATTCCTCAAATACCATTAATATAATAACAAAATATCATTTTTATTTTTTATTTTCATTAAAATGTCTCACGCTAATTTAGTAATAGAACCTTTTTTAAAGTTATAAATTTTTTTCGTTACACACCTTTGAATTAATGACACCACCACAAATCATATTTGTTATATTTAAGGATTTTATAATCCCTCAAATACCATTAATATATTAAGAAATTTTTTTTTTTAATTGAAACGTCTTAAGCCAATTTAATAATAGATCCTTCTTTAAAGTCATAAATTTTTTTATCCGTTACCCACCTTTATGTTTGAATCAATGACACCATCAACTATACAAATTCATTATATTTTTCTTCACATCATGTTGTTAAAATCAAGCACCAACACTTTCAACTATGAGGCTTGTGACTATGAAGCCTAAAGGGAGATGATCCCAAACCAAGAAGATCAAATTCGATCCACCGACAAGACAATCTTCATGGTAAATTTTTTTTTTATTCATCATTGAATTTGAATCACTAATAATTAGACTTTGATTTCTTTAAGATTTATTGACACATTGTTATTATTGGGTGTTGAACATAAGGTTAACAAAACCATGAATACAATGGAAATTATGACATATATTATAGAAGATTTGGGTAAAGCTGCAAAGAAGTTATCTGAGGATAAAATACCTTAATTCATTATATATCTCTCCACACCATATTGTTAAAATCAAGCAACAACACTTTTGACTATGAAGCTTACGACTATGAATCCTAAATGGAGACGATCCCAAACCAGAAGATCAAATTCAATCCATTGACAAGACAATATTCATGTTAAATTTTTTTTATTCATCATTGAATTTGAATCACTAATAGCTAGGCATTTATTTCTTTCAGATTTATTGACACATTGTTGTTATTGGGTGTTGAACACTTGAACATAAGGTTGACAAGACCATGGATACAATGGAAATTATGATAGATATTATAGAAGATTTGGGTGAAGCTGCAAAGAAGTTATTTGAGGATAAAGTACCTTAATTCGTTTTATTTCTCTCAACATCATATTGTTAAAAACTAGTAGCAACACCTTCGACTATGAAGCCTAAAGGGAGACGATCCCAAACCAGAAGATCAAATTCGATCCATCGGCAAGACAATCTTCATGATAAATTTTTTTATTCATCATCAAATTTGAATCACTAATAACTAAGCTTTGATTTTTTCAGATTTATTAACACATTGTTGTTATTGAGTGTTGAACATAAGGTTAACAAGATAATGAATACAATGGAAATTATGACAGATATTATAGAAGATTTGGGTGAAGCTGCAAAGAAGTTATGAAACGCCCCTCTACCTGACTGAAGGAGGTGAGGGGACGCCATACAGAGCTGAGACCTGTTAACCTGATTTTTTGGCATTATTTGGGACCATTTTAAGCATAGATTCATAAGTGACATAAACTTGTTTAAAAAAACCAAAATTATGGGAATTATTGACTACAAATCATAACCTTGTAAAATTACCACCATAATGGTGTTTAAAATGTATTGTACATATATGCTTGATTCTATAACTAATTGTATTCATACAAGTTTCACTAAAACAAAATGTTACATTTACATTTCTATTACAAAATCAAAGCAAAATCAAGGACCTACATAAGGAGGACTCTAATGCTGTAATGGAAGCTTGCTTGATGAGTCTTGGATGTCATGGTAACTTCAGCCCGGAACCTACCACCACGAGATAGAAACACCCGTTGCTAGCTTAGGCTTAATGGGAAAACATAATAATATATATGACCACTTATAATGATCTTCAATTCCAGTAAGCATGCATATATAAATATTTCAAGTATCATATTATTCATTTCTCTCATAGGAGTACATAACAGAAATTTCATAACATAAGGTACCCGTAGGTACACTATAGTATAGAACTGAGATATGCCTTAGCATCCGAACTGATTACATTTTTTTTTTCATATTGTTCATTATTTATATACTTATCATATAAATATTTTCCTGCATAAACCAATGAAAATGAATAACAGGGACACGGTACAATAAATACCCGTAGGTGCGATTATAGTCTGAGAATAGAAGTGGGCGCGAAAATGGAACCCGCAATGGCACCAGCGAGCAGGGAGTGCTAAGTGGCACTAAACAAGCGTGCTAATTAGTCGCAGGAACATACGTGCTAGGTAGCAAAGCAGGGAATCTTGAGATAGCACTAGTCCCTATTTATTCACTATTCGATCTTAAACAGACATATAATAATATGTGTTTCAGAGCATTTTATTTAGGTCTTAATAACATTCATGTAGTTGTGTGACCCAATTGCAAGAATTCACACCCAATTCCTAACGATTACACTAATTCCCTCATTTGCTTAGGTTTGTAGAAATAGAAAGCAAAGCAAGTAAGAAAGAAATTAAGCGAGCAAGAAAACCAGCCTACCCCGAAGCCTTTGGTTCCAGAAGCGAAATTAAGAGGTAGAAGGCAGTCTCGAGTTCACCTAGGCGTGACAGATCTTTGCCTAGGCGAAGAGACAACAACCAGAAGGAAGACACCTGGCCTTCGCCAAGGCGAAGGACTCTTTGCCTAGGTGAAGGGCATCAGGCTGAACAAAAATGTCACATTTTTGGCACTTTTTAGCTGACAAATCCAACTCCAAATCAAAACAAACTTAAACCTAATCTCAAACCAACCAAAAACACATTTACGAGAAGAGTTAGGATTTTTCATAACCTTGATTTATCTTGAAAGCTTCAACCTATCTTCCCTTTTCTTCCTCTCCTTCTCTTCTTTACATGAACAAATATAGGTCCAAGCAAATGGAGAGAAAGAAACCCAAGAATGGATTCTTCTCCTCAAATTAGATGCCCTAAACTCCTAAGCCCCAAAATGGAGAATTCCTTCTTCTACAAGACAAGTTGTTCTCTTAATGTAATTTAGCTCAAGTTTTTAGCCCTTTGCTATTTAGTCCTCCTACTTCATTAAATTTGACAACTGGATTCTTCTCCTCAAATTAGATGCCCTAAACTCCTAAGCCCCAAAATGGAGAATTCCTTCTTCTACAAGACAAGTTGTTCTCTTAATGTAATTTAGCTCAAGTTTTTAGCCCTTTGCTATTTAGTCCTCCTACTTCATTAAATTTGACAACTAACTTATCAAAATTCTACAATGGCATACTAACTTCTTATCTTATGTCTTTTGAGTCCTTAATTGGCAATTTACCAGTTTACCAATTTCACACTTAACACTTAAATTTTCGGAAAATACAAATTTGTCTTCAATTATACTCTAAACATGTCATAAAACTACTAGGGTATAATTTGGGGTGTTACAACTCTTACCCTCTTAAAATAATTTCATCCTCGAAATTCATACCTGAACTGAAGAGTTGCAGGTACTGTGCCCTCATTGTCGATTCTGGCTCCCAAGTTGTTTCATCCATACCGTGGTGTTGCCAAAGTACTTTTACCAGAAGGACTAGTTTGTTTTGTAATTGTTTCACATCACAAGCTAGAATGACTTTTGGTTCTTCATCATAGGAGAAGTTTGATTGCACTTGTATATCTTGTATGTGCAATATGTGCGATTCATTAGAACGGTATCTCCGAAGCATTGAGACATGTAACACATTATGTAATTTGGCCAAGTCTGAAGCGAGGGCCAAACGATAAGTGATTGATCCAATTCTTTCTAAAATCTCATAAGGTTCGATTGTAACGCCCCGTCCCGAGAGGGTGTACGGTACGTGTAACCGTAGGATTGCATATGTACACCAAGGGCTTTCTTAATTATTTGAGTGTCATAGTAGTATTTTTTAATATTGTTTTTAAGGATGAAATTGTAAAGTTTTCAAAAAAGTGTGACACTGTAAAGCGAAAATAAAAATTATTATTAGAAATTTTCAAAAATTTCAAAAGGATAATAATAATAATAAATTACCAGAGTGGTTAAGGGAAGTTTATAAAATTCTCTAGATCTCGGATGTGTGGCTTAGTTTCTGGCGCGTTAAATTAGGTCTTGAGAGTCTAGTGACCCAAAAAAGTTTCGTCGAATTATAAGACCGTCGGAATATTTTACGATTTTCACGCAGGTGATAAATCGTCTACGTGAAACCCGAGGGACGAGATTTTTACGAAAATCTTGGAAGTTAGGAAATTGTTTGAATTAGGTTTATTTAAAATAAAGTAAATTGGAAATAAATAAATTGTTTTGAGATAGAAATGAACCTAAATGAGGTAATATAAATCATATATTCAAATAATAATAATAATAATAATAATAATAATAATAATAATAATAAAAAGAAAAAAAAAGGAAATAAAAGTCAAAAGGGGGAAGGACGGACAAATGGGAGAGCGTGAGAAAGGAGTAGAGGGAGAGATATTTTTTTATTTTTTTTCTTCTTTTCGTTTTTTTCTAAGATCTACGGAAATTGGATCGTAGGTTTTTATCGGAATAGAAGACAAAGTTGATCTACGTATCATAAGCTACATGTGGGTATCAAAATTTTAGAGTTTCATCAAACTTCAAGAGGTAGAGAATTTTCCTACTTGTGTTATTTCTATCATAAAGGTCATTTAATGAAAAACGAGATTTACTAGAGGCCGTAGGTCGATCCCAAAATTTTGAATTTGAGTTTAGAAATTTTAGGAATTTTAGACTATTTTCGGACAATCCGGGTTGAATTTCGAAATTTGTTTTCGAGACCAGTTTGGGTTGAAATTTCGGGATTGTTTTTGGACAGTTCGGACAGGAATTTGAAGCGTTTTGTTGATCTGGACTATGTTAAGGATTTGGTTTTGATACCGAGACTAATATTTTTAGTTTGTGGTGCGTTTGGTATCACAATAATTTAGTGACGAGCAGTGAAAGGATAAGAGATGCCTATTTTTTTGTAGATTAAGTTTTGGCCATTTTGGCGGAGTTATTGTGAGAAAAATAAATAATATGTTATTATGTGATAAATGGAAATTATATGTAGGGTAAAAGTGGAGGCGAAGAAATTGCGAAGTCGTACTCAATTATTATAACCGGAAATGTGAGTGTTCTAAACTTTATTTTTCAATACTAGTGTATTGTTTATAAATCGTTTTACGATTTGTATGTTATGGTTTTAATTGTTAAACCATATTTTAATGCTTATGGTTTTAATTGTTAAATCATATTTTAAAGCTTATGGTTTTGATTTGTTAAACCATATTTTATAAAGCAAGCAAGCAAGCAATATGTTTTATTAAGCAAACAAGCAAACAATATGTTTTATTAAGCAAACAAGCAAACTTATATTGTTATGGTTTTAATTGTTAAACCATATTTTAAAGCTTTTGGTTTTGATTTGTTAAACTATATTTTATAAAGCAAGCAAGCAAGTAATATGTTTTATTAAGCAAGCAATCAAACTTATATTGTTATGGTTTTAATTGTTAAAACATATTTTAAAGCTTATGGTTTTGATTGGTTAAACCACGCACATAAAAACAAGCAAGTAAAGCAAAATTACATATTTTATAAGTCAAGCCTTAAAAATCCTAGTTTGAAATGACATTACCGGTTAAGAGGTATTCATATGAGTCTGCAGTGAAGTTAGGACATGATTGCATTGCATTGTAGATTTGCCTGGTCATCAAACTTAGCTCATGTATATGGCATATTAGAGGAGGACCGTAGCACGTACTGGAGTATATAGGGTTAGCGCGCTAGCTATTTATGTGGTGATGAAGCATTCCACCATATTTACCGGAATAGGTGATGTGGACATGAGGTCCTTCAATCGGCACGGTAGAGACACAGGTTTCCCATGTTTACTAGGGTATAGCAAGCAAGAAAGGCCTCAAGTGGTTGATCTTTATTTTTATAAGCGTTTTACATACAACTTTAAATTGACCACTGATAAGCAAGCAAGCAATTTATAAAAAGTTTTATAAACTTTTATAGCAAAGCAAGCAAGTAGTTTATAAAAAGTTTTAGAAACTTTTATAGCAAAGAAAGCAAGCAGTTTATGAAAAGTTTTATAAACTTTTATAGCAAAGCAAGCAAGCAATTTATAAAAAGTTTTAGAAACTTTTATAGCAAAGCAAGCAAACAGTTTATGAAAAGTTTTATAAACTTTTTGGCCAGAGCAGCGAGTTTTTACGAGAAAATGATGGTAAAGATAGTTTTCTACAGTTTGAGATGTTTTTAGAAAAAAAGCAAGCAATTTTAAAGCATACACTCAGCGAAGGCTCGTTTAGCTCATTATTTTCTGTTTAAATTTATTTTTTCGAATGCGGATGCGGCTGAGCGATTTGGGACATATCAAGGTCCTCCTGACTACTAGTTATATGTATTGTATTTACCCACCATTGTATATATTTGTAAGAAAGTACTTTGAACTTGTATAGTTATGCATATGTATGTACATAGTTTGTTTTATGAAAATGTGATGAGCTGAGGCTCTTTTGAAGAAGTGTTGTTGGTTGCCATATTTTGGAAGTGTAAATTGTATTTATAGGTTTTGGGACATGTCCTATATGCAGCTGTTATGCTGCTGAAATTTTATAAAATAACAAGTTTAGAAAAGAAAATTTTTTATACGGGTTTTCAGCAAGCAACATGACTTAGCTTCACAGGATTCTCTAGTCGTTGGAAGTATCAGTTGGGGGTTTTTGTGGGGTTACCGGCACACCGCCTGCTAGTAGGGGTGGGGGTGTGTCATCGATAAACTTTGGACTCAGTTTTCTTTTCTTTCCAAACCTGAGTATCTTCCTCCATGGTGATACTTTCAAGAAAACCTTATCTTCAACTTCGTACTTTATCTTTTCTTTTCAGATCTACATACTATTTATGTTGATCACTTGCAGTTTTTAACCTTTGTTGAATGACCTGAACTTTTTCTTCTGTCTCCTTTACTATGTCAGGGCCAATTACTTTATGCTTGTTCAGGTCGATCCAGAATACAGGGGTTCTACATTTCTTGTCATACAAAGCTTCATAGGGGGCCATACCAATACTCGACTGATAACTATTGTTATAGGCAAATTCCATTAGAGGAATATACCTATCCCAACTTTTGGGAAAATCTAGCACACAACCCCGAAGCATGTCCTCTAACACCTGAATCACTTTTTCATATTGTCCATATGTTTGTGGATGGAAGGCTGTATTAAAATTTAGTCGAGTACCTAAGGCTGACTGTAATTCTTTCCAAAACCTTGATGTAAACCATGGATCGCGGTCAGACACTATTGACAATGGAAACCCATGCAACCGGACAATCTCACTCACATATAGCTCCACTAACCAATCCATGGAATAATCAAGCTAGACTGGTAAGAAGTGAGCAGACTTTGTAAGTCTATCGATAATTACCCAAACTGAATCATGTTTCTTTTGGGTGAGGGGAAACCAGACACGAAATCCATAGTAATGTTGTCCCACTTCCATTGTAGAATTGGGATGAGATTTAATAGACCGGATGATATTTGATGTTCAACTTTTACTTGCTGACAAGTTAGACATTTAGATACATACTCTCCTATATCCCTTTTCATCCCTTGCCACCAATAGTACTGTTTCAAATTTTGGTACATCTTGTTACCTCCGGGATGCATGGTGAATACGGTATTGTGGTTTTCATACATCAATTTCTTTTTCATTTCCTAGACATTCGGTACACATAATATGTTCTTGTAATAGAGATCTACATCTCTTTTTATAGAATAATTAGTTTTGTCTCCATTTCCGACTAATTGTACCATTTTTTGTAACTTGACATCATTATTCTAAGCATCTATCATCATCTGCTTCAAATTTGGCATAGCTTTTAATTGAGCTAAAAGGCTCCCATCGATGTAAATCTATTTCGAGGAAAAGCGAAATTGTTTTCTAGTTAAGCGTCATACTTTTTGATTCATGCCCGGTAGGTGTCGGAATCAACAATATTTGTAACCTAAATTCCCTGCTGGTAGCAAGCTCTTTGCGGTATAATTAACTGGGGTCGAAATCAAGGATGGAGTTTTTCTTCGCACAAAATGGCGTCTGCGATTGAGTTCAAAATGGTGAATTGATTTGGATTTTGGGGTTTTGTAAAAAGCGATTGGGGTTTGAGGTTTAAGGCGAAATAAAATAGAAGTTAAAATGTAAATAGAATTCCTTGAAGTGTTAGATCAGGGTTGGATTCTAGGGCAGGCGAGGGTTTCCAAGGTCGTTTCCTCGCGTTGGGGAGGATGACTTATAGTCATCTCCCAAGCTGGATCTTCATTTAACTATAAAAACTAACCTTCATTAAATCTCTTTGAAAATGGCATCCACTGACACATTAAAGCTTTCATTTGTTAAAGCACAAGTCACCTTGACTCACCTTACAATGGCTCATAAATGATAACTAACAAATATCAATGGATCTAACATTAAGCATCCAATGAGCCCAAAAGCTTACCAAGTAATAACCATCGAGGTGAATCAAGGGATCAAACTTAGAAGTTAAAAGGAAAACGGTACTTGGCGGTGGATACCTGCGTGAAAAACATGGAGCCCTTAGCATGCCTCAGGATTCTGCACCCAGTAGCCTCCCACTTCAAGGAGGAAAGGGTTTTAGCCGCTCATCCTCCAAGTTGTCATCCTTGGAGGTGTTTTGCTCTAGAAAATGAGAAAAGGAGAAAATGAAAGCGGGAGAAAAAGAGTGGGGTAAAAGCTTCCCAAACTCCCCAAAAAAAAATTTTATAAAAATGAAGAGTCCGCTACGATGATTGTGCAGAACTTTATAGCCAACCCTTCATACAAATACCAAAACCAAAAGAAGAAAGAATACTATTACAATGGGCGAGTGGGAAGAAAGCTAAAGATGACGGGAAGTCAAAAGTCAACATAAACATGAACAGTGCACAGGAAGCCAATTTCGCACTAGTGCGAAATTTGCTCATGGTGCGGAAATTGTACCGCCTTGTGGTGCGAAATTACAACTTCTCTTTAACCTACCTTCTGCTCCTTCTTTCATGCCCTTTATGCTCCTTCTTTCCTTCTGATTTCAGATCTGCAATCCTGAGTTCCACTCGAATTCTACGTGCTTGGATCGACTCAACAAATTTGGCATTAATAGCTTGCGAAAACTATAAAATTAGCCATAAATGCGTCGATAGAATAAGCGGGACCTTAATGTGCAAATCGGGTTAATTCGGTTGATTAGTACACAAAAAGTGCTCAAAACCTACAATAAATAGGACTCAAAATAGCACTTTTTTGAGCACTAATCACACCCCCAACCTACACATTGCTAGTCCCCTAGCAATGAAAGAAAGAAAGAGAGAGCATACAAAACAACAACAAAATGATGTTTCCAAAAAATGGTATTTCAAAAAGGTTGAATGAGTAATGCCTAACCCTCGATGAGAATGCGCACTAAAACCACACTTGATAACCATCTTGAGAGAATGAATATCATACATAGTGAGTATCAAAAGAGCCTATCTTGGTAAATCAATCGGAGACCACGAAAACCTAAGTGTTTGTTTGTCAGTTCCTCGACAATAAGCGCTATTGCGCTTTCCCCCCCGAAACGAGCTGCGCACGTAGCGCTAATCGGGGTGTTCGTTGACAACCCGTCAACCTACAGAATACTCGTGAATGTCGGGTAACTCGACACCACTGACAAAAATCGGGCAGAGTCTCTTTTGTACGGGGAGCTCTACCCAAGGTACAAACCTGTCCCAATAATCAACTTATGATCACATCGGGCTCATATACAATTAAAATGAGTAAAAATGGCAACTTGGGCCCCTGCATTAATACTCACAACAAACATATCCCAACCAAAATATACTACATGGTTCAAGAGTTATTTCATTACTCTTAATACAAACACATATTAAAATTTACAATTCTAATACATGTTATACCAAAAACATCAAAGCCCACTGACAGACTTTCTTTAGCTTCAAATCGGCCTCTAAAGTGAGCCGTCTTCTCAAACGCCCCCTGTACCTGAAATAATATTCCCTTGATAGGGTAAGCATTTGCCTAGTAGTGGAATTACCCTAAATGAGTTACTCCCCACCTAAGTGCATATGCAATGATTCAATGTAAAATCACACTCAAGTAACTACATGATTCTACTTGAATGTCTACATGCCCATTCCCATGTGTGACGCCCCAAAACCAGAGTCCGTTGATTACGATCAACCAGCGGAATACAAGTGGATGTTAGATTGCAGCCGCCCGAGAAAATCGAGCAGAGTCTTCTTTATACGGGGAGCTCTACCCAAATACAATACATGTATAAACTTGTCCCAAACAGTCCAATATATCATCACATGAGTAAAACGGCCACTTGGGCCCATAAACAGTACTCATAACAATATCTGTAAAACATACCAACTATGTCTAATAGTTCTAAGAGCTAATAATTTACTCTTATACAACACATATATCAAAATTAGATAATTCTAATACATGTATAAAATCATCAAAGCCAGACGGCTTTCTTCACAACCTCAGTCTCTAGGACGAGCCGTCCCTCGCCTGCGCTCCTTGTGCGTGTAAAATAATATCCACTCGGCTTGAGAGTGAGCTAATTCCCGATGGTGGAATCGCCTAAGTGGGGCTACTCTCTACCTAAATGCGGTGCAATGTTCCAAAATAAACACATTCAAGCAAATGCATGATCCCTACTTGAATGTCTAACTCATCATCGTGCACGAGTCACGCGACTCCCTCACATCGCCTAAGCCTCGTGAGAATTATTATTTTGTTTGTTGTTTATGGACAACCCTCCGATGTGTATATATCAATTGGGTCGTCTCCAGGCCGATTGATATTGTTGTGGACTACCACTCCGATGTATCGAGTTGGTAGTCTCGATTGATATTTTAGTTTGAGAGTACCTCAGAATAATTAACATTTTAGACAACCCTCAAGACCATTTTTCACAGACTCATCTCATGCACTCACTCCTATAGTCCTAGGGTGTTCCAGTGCATATGGAATGCATGTATGCCAATTCCAATACAGTCTAATCCACATGTAAATATATAAACATGCATATATTTACAAAACAATAAATTCACACAATCATGTCATGCAAATTCTCATTTCATACATCAAAATTAGCTTCCTTGAGGTACAATGATCAAACACGAGCAATTCAACTTGAGTCACTTGATCAAACACATTTTCACACAAAAATATATTTTGAGAACACTGTTTCGAGAATAGTGAAACCCTCGGTTACTATTCTCGAAAAATCACGAATCATCGGTTCACTTAGTGAACCCGCAATTCATGGCCATTCCCGACCTCATCCATACCAATACATGATTTAATACAAAAAATTTCAAGATTTAACAACCCAAATCAACCGTGCGCGATCTGTTTGCTCCATTTGGTGTTCCAAAAAGAAATTTATCCAATTCGGTCCCCAGGTTTGAGGCCAGATCAAAACGACTTCCCTCACGGCCTCATTCGACTCAAACATCGACAAAGTACTTAAGAAGGAATAAAACCCAGAAGTAGGGAGAAACCCCTACCTCCAAGTCCTAAGCTCCTTAAATCCCATTACCCACTGAGAAGCCCTCTCAGCATAAACGACTTTCCTTCTTGTCCGAAGATTGGCCAGTCGAATCATGTGATATTTTAGAGAGAAGCTCTCTCTCTCTCTAAAACCTTCAAAAAATAGCTCTTTTGCAGTTTTCCCCGATTTTTATGTTTTTTGCTTCCTTTTTGAGGTTAGAGACGACACCATTCATTTTTTTTGGCATTATTCTCATTTAAACAAATTCTAAAATGACCATTATGTCCTTATTTTACCAGTTTTGACATTCGGCACTATCTCGGTAGTCCATTTTCATCATTTCTCTACTCATACCACTTATGGCAATGAGTACGCGACATATGTGACTTTAAATCATCGAAAATCTTTACGGCTTTTTGAATTGCGATGCCTCGTAAAATGTGCCAACTCCGACTGTCTTGGAATTCGATGAAATTTGACGTGCTAGCTAGATTTCGCGAGACTATTCCAACGGTGAAATCCATTTCGTCATCCAGATTTTTAATCGAAATAACAATTTTGTAATAGAAATTACGATTTTGCCCTTTTTTCAGAAATTGGAATTTCTCGGGTCTTACACCATGTCTCGAGTCCTCATCGACTCCCTCACACTTGCCTAAACCATGTATGGGAAACACCGTTTTCAAAACAAAACTTGTTGTTCTCGAAAACACACTACCGAATTTCGGTAAAAGTATTGGACTACCCTCCGGCCCGAATGTGTTGGAGGAGACCTTTCTAAATAGTCATGGGCTCCTCCGAGCGTGCTAGGTTGTTGGACCATCTCCCAACACAATTCTCGGAGAAAATCATCCATTGAAATTCCTTCGCAGCCATGTTCGTTTTCTTTTCTTTAAATGTCGTGCACTCACTAATTTTGAGATTTACCCGGTGCAAATGCAATTATGCCAATTCAACACAATTTATATCAATATATCAATATATCAATTATGCATATATTCTCAAATTTTGCACTCATACCACATGTTATTCAATTTTGATCAACCAACACCCAAATTAGCTCACTTGAGCTAATCACAATTCCATTTCCAATGGCCTACACATACAATTATGTTTTATATAATTGTGGCATCATGTTAACACATCAAGTTCATGCATTAATCTATTAATTTCTACACAACTCCAAGCCATTCACTTCAAACAATTTCATGCACACAACACTTGGGCGTTTTGATTCCAATTCGCCTGGCAAAGGCTGTTTTAACGGTCAGCAGCTGAGTGGAGTTGTCGGGTGAAGCGACCCACTTAGCAAACATCGGTTCCACTTTATGAACCCGAATTCCATCAACCATTCCGGCCTCCCATACACCAAAACACAATTTGTTGCATAAATTACACCTAATTTACTAAGCGATTTGTGGGTCAAAAGCAGACTCAAAAATTTACAAGCGGTCGGTCGTGAGTTTTGGGGCCAGAATCAACGACCATTTCGTGGGCGCTCCACGTCAGCGAAGCATTTCAAAAACACTTAAACAAAGGAGTAAAAATCAGAAGTAGGAGAAAACCCCCTCTATCAAGGAGTTTGTAAAACTCCCCAGAAATCGAGTCTTGCAATGGCCTCATTGCGTCGAACCACTTCTTTTGGCGAAGAAATCCAACGGTCCGATCGACCGGAATCCTAGAGAGAAACCACTCACTCTTTCTCTAAAAACCACAAAACCTAAGCCACTGCATCTCCATTTCCTCTCTGCACGTTTTTTGGCTTTTCAAATTTAGGAGATGACCACTATTCCAAATTTTGTCTTATTATCTTATTAAGCTTTCATTTTAATACCATCCATGTCCACTCAGTCTTGGATTTTTGACACTTGACACTATCTCGGTCATCCATTTTCATCATTTCTCTACTCATGCAACATGTGTCACATGAATATATTGCCGGTGACTTTTGTCACATCACGTAGCCGTTTTCTGACACCGATGCAGGTCGCCGAAAAGCGTCTTGAGTCGGCTATCTGAGTCGGCCGGGGGTGGCGTGGTAAGTAGATTTTGTGAGGCGATTCCAACGATGAAAATCGTTTCGTCATCCAAGATCTAGAAAATTTTGGATTTTACGAAATTCACGATTTGCCCCTTTCGAAAATTGGAATTTTCTCGAGTCTTACGTGCCTCCGCCTAGGACATTAACCAACCTAAATAGATCGGGATACGCTCTTATTCCACAACTGCTGCGTTGTAGGGTGCAATCTTGAGAATCGACTTCACCAAAGTCCATGCGAGGGGATCCACGATGACTCCCAACCAATTAAGGCTTAGGGCATCAAGTCATAAAGTCTTTTCGACCACTAACTCTTCGAGGTTTACCCCGGTTTCGAATGATTTTGAAACTCCAGCACCTCTGACTTACTAAACTCCACCCGTTCACCGGTGTAGTGACATTAAGTCGTGGCTCCCAGCACGATTGACACTTAGGGCCACCCAGGGCTTTAAAAGACTTTTGTCATATACCCCTCGGACGTGCTTTCGGGTTTCAAAGTAGCGTTGCAATTTTCTTCTTTTCTTTTCTTTTCACTTCTTTTTATTTTGGAAGACACATTGGCCTCCCTTTTTATGGGGTCCTTAACCTATTAAAAGGTGATTAACGGAACTAGGGTGGGTTTGCAAAGTTTAGAGGTTAGGCAGTTCTTTAACTTTATTATTTGAAAGCCATAATGTGCATAGTGAGTGGTTAGCTAGAGATGGAAGAAAAAGGTTGAAAGCAACAAGAATTCAACTAATCATCCACTCAACTAGGCATGACATTAATCTAACATCAACAAGATAAGACAATGTTTTAATTTTCCAACTTGCAGGTTAGGCAAAACCAAAAAAAATGGGTGCAATTTGAATTGAAAAAGTAAGTTGTATAGTATAACAACTTCACAAGGAAAAACCTGGCAAACCCTTTGAACATACGAAAATGGGCTTGTTCAAAATAATAACAAAAACATAAATAATGCAGCTTAAAGCCGCTAACTTCTCTCTGACCAAATGTCACATTGTCATAAAGGGGCTTGAATTGGAAAGTTAGAGAAGGAAGTGTTACCTCCTTGATGAGATGTACCCGTTGTTGGATATAGACTTCGCAAGCTTTCCACCGAGACCTTATTCACTCTATTTGGGCTTCAAATGAATAAGTTAGGAGAAGAAAAGAGAGAAAAAAAGTGACCAGTTGGAGCATTTTGAAAATTACATCTTCATAATAATTTCAAAAGTGTTATTTCTGGATATATTTGGATTCTACACTCTCTAAGCTTTCCAACGATACCAAAATTACCCAAGCGAGGTCGGACAAAAGTTATTATCAAAAACAAAATGGAAATTCCTAAAATTAAGAGGGGCTGGAAAAAATTTACTTGCTGTGAAATTTCTCACTTTCACTGTCTTGAAAATTTCGCTTCTCAGTGCGAAACTCATCTTGCAACATTTGCTTCAAAACTTAAGCATCATCTGTTTCAAAACTTCAGCACATACTTGCAAAAATAAACACAAGAAAAATAAAAAAAATGCAGAAAAATGAAAAATAAGCTAGAAACAAATATTAACTTAAAATTAGAGAAAATCTAAAAAGAAAAACTAAATAAATCGAAATAAAATAAAATAAAATAAGATAAAACCAGAAAAATCAAAAGCATGGCATTATTAAGGAGATCTGAGCACCCCAAACAGTTCCTCCAAGCCTTTGGAGAATTTGTTGGAATTGGTGGAGCACTAGCAAATATCTTTGAGGGTGGTGCTCCAAATCTGAACCCGGCACGAACCATCATTTGTGCCATGCGGTATGAAGCGGTTTGCTAATGTATTTGATGTAGTAGCAAAAATCTGAGCAGTGGCCACTAACTTCTTTAAGTTTTGCATAAGCAGTGATGAATTGGCCTTAGCTTTGGCAGCAGGAGTTTTGGGTGCGGATTGTGCTGTAGGTGAAAGTAGGATATACACTGGCAGTGGGCTGTTTCTGGGTTGGGCAGTGGCACTAGGATCCAAATTTATGGGGATTGGTTGAAGGATAAGCTTTATGAGCTCTTCCCCTACTTCCTTTCCACTGCCTCCCTCAATCAGCATTGGGGAGTTCTTTTCCCATGGACAGAGGAGCAGTAACCCAATAAGTGAGAAGTTAGATTTTCTATACGACCCTTCTTGTAGGCTAGCATTGACACTTGCTCTCTACCATGGTGTCCTCGGGCACTCTTCCTCTGAACTCTCTTCCTCCTTGATGAATGTGTGATTGATGAGCAGAAATGGAGTTCGCCAGAATATCAAATTTACGATCAATTTTGCTTTGAAATCCATCGATTCTCTTGTACAGAGCTCTCCAGCATGTCAATTTTTGATTGCTTTGGACATTCCTTTGCTTTAGCTCCTACATAAAGTATCCACCAATTTGCTCAAGTTTAGTATTGCTTTCTCAAGCGAGGATAAGCGTAGTGGTTGTGGTGGGCGAGGAGTTGAAGCCTGATATGGAGGAGAGCGGAGGTGTATCTTTGTGGAAGTCTGATTCGCATGAGGAATTTGTGTGGTTCCCCCAACTAGGGTTGTAAGCACTACCATATGGTGTAGTAGCTGGAGGAACCATGTAGGAGGGTGCACTCATCCATGGAGGGTTTCTATAGTCCCTCATGGACCTAGATAGGTTTGGATTTCTCTCCACGGGTTGCTAATTCTGCCATGGAAGGTGTCTGTAATCCCTCATGGACATATATGCACCATGGTTTCTCTCCACTGAATACTCATTGTATTGCTCTCCCTCTTCCATTTGGTCAGTATTCAAATTCAGTCCAGGTTCCTATGGAATATTGACTTTGATCCACCTGCCTTCAGAATTCCTTACCCACTGAAAATGTACTCCTGCACCACGAACAAAGAAAACACAAAACAAGGAAAAGAAGACAAACAATTCTCCCCAACAAGGGTAATGTTAACTAAAAATAAATAAACAGAGAAGCAAAATTGACAAAGCGCGGAAGCGAAGTAAGCAAAAAAAATAAAAGAAAATTCACTAGATCTTGTGATGAGGATCACAAGTGTTCAACTGCTCATCAATTGCACTTAAGCACCATCCTCGGTAATGGCGCCATTTGATTCGTGCCACAGTAAGTGTCCGGAATCAACAATATTTGTAACCTAAATTCCTACTGCCGTAACAAAGCTACTGCAGTATAGTGGCTTTAGGATCGAACTCAAGGATGGGTTTTCTTCGCACAAATGACGTGCAGTTGAGTTCAAAATGGTGAATTCAATTTGGATTTTGGGGTTTTGTAAAAACAGTGGGGTTTTGAGGGTTTAAAATTGAAAATAAAATAAGTTAAAATGTAAAATAGAATTCCTTGAAGTGTTAGATCACTGGGGTTGGATTCCTAGGGCAACTAAAGGTTTCCAGGGTCGTTTCCTCGCGTTGGGGAGGATGACCTATAGTCATCTCCCAAGCCGGATCTTCATTTAACTATAAAAACTAACCCTCATTAAATCTCTTTGAAAATGGCATCCTTACGACATTAAAGCTCTCATTCGTTAAGCTTCCGTCACCTTGACTCACCTTACAATGGCTCATAAATGATAACTAACAAACATCAATGGATCTAACATTAAGCATCGATGAGCCTAAAGCTTACAGTAATAACCATCTAAGGTGAATCAAAAGGGATCAAAACCTAAAGTTAAAGGAAAACATTAACGGCGGTGGATACACGTGAAAAACATGGAGCCCCTCGGCATGCCTCGGGATTACGCACCCAGTGGCCTCCCACTTCCAGGTGGAAGGGTTTTGGCAGCTCATCCTCCAAGTTGTCATCCTTGGAGGGTGTTTGGCTACCTAGAAAACGAGAGAAAAGGAGAGAAAATGAAGTAGGAGAAAAAGAGGCAGGGGAGCTGAAAGCTTCCCCCCAAAAAGAAATTTTATAAAAATGAAGGAGATCCCTTTACAGTGGCGTACAGGGCACCATAGCCAACACTTCATACAAAATACCAAAAAACCAAAGAAAATGCTATTACAATGGGGCAGATTAGGAAGAAAGGCTAAGATGATATGATCATAGTCAACATAAACATGAACAGTGCACATGAAGGCAATTTTTTTCGCACCATGATGCGAGAATTTCGCTACGTGGTCTGAAATTCTCGCTTCTGCTAACTCTCTTTGCTCCTTCTTTCATGCAGCCTGCTCCTTCTTTCCTTCTGATTTCATATCTGCAATCCTGAGTTCCACTCGAATTCTACGTGCTTAGATCGACTCAACAAATTTGGAATTAATAGCTTGCAAAAACTACAAAATTAGCCATAAAATGCGATCAGTAGAATAATCGTGACCTTAATGTGCAAATCAGGTTAATTCAGTTGATTAGTACACAAAAAACGCTCAAAACCTACAATCAATAGGACTTAAAATATCACTTTTTGAGCACTAATCACCACCACATTAGCTTTTCCGGGGTGATAATCAACTATGCAATCATAGTCTTTAAACAGCTTCTAGCCATCAGCCATTGCCTCCAAGTTCGGTTCCTTCGAGTTAACGAGATACGCCAAGACTCTTATGATTTGTAAATATTCTACATTTTTCACCATATAAATAATGTCACCATATTTTCAAAGCGAACACTATCGCTGCCAACTCTAGATCATGTGTGAGATAATTCTGCTCATGTGGTTTCAACTGTCTCGAGGCATATGTCACCACTTTTCCATCTTGCATCAATACGCATCCTAAACTAATCCTTGAATCATCATTATACATGGCATATTCTCTACCCAAAGTAGGTTGATTCAACACTGGTGCTTCAACTAGTATTTTCTTTAACTGATCAAAACTTGACTAACATTTGTCTTCCCATTCAAACTTCACCCATTTCCGGAGTAACTTAGTAAGTGTAGAGGCTATGACGGAGAATCCTTTCTGAACATCGGTGTGCCTAGCTAAACTCGAAGCTCTCATACATTTACATTTCGACGGGTTTCCCAGCTCACAATCGCTTCAATCTTCTTAGGGTCAACTCTAATACCCTCTGTAGACACAATATGGCCCAGGAATGACACTTCCTTAAGCAAAAAATCACACTTACTTAATTTTGAAAAGAAATGTTTCTCTCAGGATCTGCAACACAGTCCTCAAATGTTGCTCATGTTCTTGTGCATCCTTAGAATAGACTAGGATGTCATCTATGAATACCACTACAAACTAGTCCAAATAAGGGTGGAATACCCTATTCATCAAGTCCATGAATGTGGCCGGTGCATTAGTAAACTTAAATGGCATTACTAAAAATTCATAATGACCATATCGAAAAATAAAGGTTGTTTTCGGGACATCAACATCTTTTACCCGTAGTTGATAATATCCCGATTGTAGGTCTATTTTTGAAAAGACACTCACTCTTTTCAATTGATCGAAAGATCTTTTATTCTCGGCAATGGATATTTATTTTCACGATTGTATTTATTTGCGATGTCGTGCACATGCGGAGAGTGTCATCTTTCTTTTACAAACAAAGCAGTACCTTTTGAGGCGAAACACTAGGTCGGACAAATCCCTTGTCTAATAGCTCCTGTAGTTGAATCTTCAACTCTTTTTAGTTCGGTTAGACCACATACGGTAGATTTTAGAAATAGAGTCGTTCCATGTAAAACTTCAATAGCTAGATCTACTTCTCTTTCGGGTGGTAAACCCTGTAATTCCTCGGGAAACACATAAGGAAATTCCTATATCACTGGAATATCTTCCAAACTTACCTGTCTCCTCTTAGAGTCAAGCACCAAGGCCAAAAAGGCTTCACAAATTTTTATAAGAAAACATCGGGCTTGCATAGCGGAAATTGGTTTGACATTGGTCGGATCGGATACCATATGCGATTACCTCCCGGCGGTCGAACATTTAAACATTCTTGTTTTCTTATCACAATCAACTATAGCCCGATGTTTGGATAACAATCCTGTCCCAATATCAAGTCAAACTTGTGAAAAAGGCAATGTGATTAAGATCCTTGAACTCTTTATCATGGATCACTAGAGGACAGTTCTTATACACTCGGTTGACCCTGACATTATGCCCTAAGAGACCAGTAACATGCATGTCATATGCCAATTGCTTTTGTAACACCCCAAATTATACCATAGTAGTTTTATGATATGTTTAAGGTATAATAGAAACAAAATTTGTGTTTTTTGGAAATTTAATAGTTAAGTGTAAAAAAAATGATATAACCAGAATTATTAAAGAAGTAAAGAGGATAATGGTAAATTGTGTAAATTAGGGACTAAGGGACATTAAGTTAAAAGGTTATGTGTTATGGTATAATTTTGATAAGTTGATTTGCAAATTGAATTAATAGGGAGGACTAAATAGCAAAGGGGGAAAAACTTTTACCTTAAGACAACAACTTGTCTTTTAGAAGAGAAATTCTCTATTTGTGGCTTTGGGGTCTAGAATATACGGTTTGGAGAAGGAGCAATTCTTAGGTTGCTATTTCTCTTTTTGCTTAGGAGATCTCCTTGGAAGAGAGGAAAATAAGAAAAAAAAGAAGAAAAGAGAAGTTAGGTTGAAGCTTTCAAGACATCAAGGTTAGGAAAAAAAAAAAACACATCCTACCTCCCCTTGTTCTTGTTTTTGTTGGTTTGAGTTGGGTTTGAGGTTAGCTTTGATCTTGTTTTGGTTTGGGTTGGAATTGTCCTATGATAAGGATCAAAATTGTGTAAAGAGACATGTAATACCCCAAATTATACCCTGACAGTTTTATAACATATTTTGGGTATAATGAAAGTAAAAGTATATTTTTCGGAATAAAATAATACTAAAAATAAAATAAGAAAAATCCGGGATTAATACAAGAGTTAAGGGTAAATTAGTAATTTACCAATTCAGGACCCAAGGGTCATAATTTATGAAGATTATATGTTAAAGTGGAAATTGGAATAAGTTGAATTGCAATTAAAGTGAAAATGAAGGACTTAAATGCAAAGGAAAAATTAAAGCAAAATAAAGACAAGGCCAAACATGGCCTTAGCAAAATATCTCATTTTGGCTATGGGATAGGGCAAACCAATTGAGAGAGAAGAGAAGAGAAGAGAAAAGAAGAGAAGAGAAAAGAAGAGAAGAAGAGAAGAAGAAGAAGGAAAAAGGAAGAAGAAAAAGAGAAGGAAAAGCAAAGGTATGGAGCATTATGGAACTACCATAAATCGCTTTTTGTCTAAGTTGTGTAGGAAAATCCTACTAAAAATGTTGTTGATTGGTATGAGATGGGTGTTGTGATTTATTTTGGTTTAGTTGAGTTGATTGTAGTTTTTTGAAGAAATTTCGGTGGCGGCTCAGCGGCCATTTGCCGTGCCTGCCCGCTCCTACACCTAGGCGTAGGAGTCACGCCTAGGCTAGGCTCCTTGGCCGGGCCGGCCTGACGGGGTTTTGTATTTTTGAGTCGCTGGCGAACCTCTCTGCCTAGGCGTAGCGAAGCTCCGCCTAAGCGTACCTACTAGTTCTGTTTTTGGTTTCTCTCGTTCGTTAAGTCTAACAATCTATTGGCTTAATGAGAATCCTAATAAGTGAATGAAATGGTTCGTACAAGTATAAAAATGATATGAAAAATGTTATGTACCTTACCGCCTCTGCGATCCGGTCGTTGAGCAAACATTGGTTCTTACCCTCATTTGTTCATGTGTTTAAATGTAGTGTTATTTATGAAAAGATAAATGTAAGGCAGAAATTTCGATTTACGGAAAAATGTAATCGTAATTTTGATCAAAAATC